>JASVER010000140.1:588012-829115 GCA_030449065.1 Oceanodroma leucorhoa
AAGGGGGAAAACAAAACCTCAAAAACCCCAAAACCACCAAGCCCCACCCCGGCCGCGGGCCGGCGGGGAGCCCCGAGCCCTCCTCCCCGCTGCGGCTCCGCCTCTCGGTCTCTGTCCGCGGCCCGGCTCCGCAGCCCCCTCCCCGCCCGGGAATGGACGGATGGACGGACGGACGCCCCTTCCGCGGCGGGGTCCCTCGGCGCCGGGTCAGGCTCGGCCCCCGCGGCCTCTCGCCAAGYGTATTGATCGGCAGCCTGTTCCCTCCCCGCCCGCGGCTGCTCGGTGGGCAGGGTCCCCCCGGTCCCCGCCGCCCGGGAGCGGGGCTTGGCGGCGGGTAGGCGCCCGTGCCGGTGCTGGCTGATTAGCCGGGCGGCGGCCGGCTTGGGGCAGCTCCGCGCTGAGCTCGTTCGTGCAGCCTCCGAGCYGTTTTGCGGAACAGCCGCCGAGGCGAAGCCTGGCTGGTGAGCCCCCGCTCCGCTCCAGCGAGCTGCCGGATTGCGGCTGCTGAAGGGGGAGAAAAGGGAGCGAATCCACCCTTTAATTCCTGCGAGAAAGGGGCAGATTGAGGCAGGAGTTTGATGGAGGCAGGAGTTTGATGGAGGCAGGAGTTTGATGGAGGCAGGAGTTTGATGGAGGCAGGAGTACAAACGAGCCCGTCCACGGGTGTCAAGAGACGGTGTCATTTCTCGAGGAGAGGCGATGCTGCTCCAGGCGCTCCGGTGCCGGAGGAGCTGGAAGCCCACCGGGAAGCATCACGCCTTGTGCCAGGCATCGGCCCAAGGGCTCGCATGTGCCCAGGTCCTGGGCGAGAGTTTCGCTGGAGCATGAAATCCTRTGCAGAGACAGCGTAGCGCTGGCTGAAGTTTGCTTTATGGCTGTGTATCAATCAAAACCTGCGGTTTTGCCTGGTCTGTAGTTGGTAGTTTTGATCTGAGTTATGGGATTTAAAGTACACCCCGCAGGGATTTAAACCAAAGGAAGTTTTATACAAATCAATTCCACCACAAGTTTCAGCCACATCAAATCGTAGCTCGTTTGGGTATCTGGCAGGCACGCTGCTTTTGTTTCCTACCTGCTTCGGCTGTCCCGCCTGAGGGAATGACTGTGCCAAGAAGCGGACTCCAATGATGGCTGTGTTCGGGTGTTAATGCCACAACGTCATGTCRCAGTACTGTAGGCTTCAAAATACGTGGTCTCCTAGTCTCAGAAGGGGCTGCTCATGCTTCGCTTTCTTCCCATTTCAGTGGAAGCTGGACATCAGTCACTTACTGTATTGATTTGATCCAGTGTGTGTTCAGACTTTAATTACTTTGAATAGTAACACTAGACGAAGAAATCTAACGGAGGAGAAGTAAGGATCATAAAAAGGAGTCCTCCTTTGCAGTGTTCAGGGGAAACTGTTACACTTTAAAAGCAATTAGTAAAATACACCGTTGCCTATTTTCTGACTGCAAAGACAACAGCAGCAGTGCATGAGTTGTCACTGGGTACTTATACCTGCAGAATTCATGGTGTCCTTTGCGATTAAATGATGAAACAATCAGGTTCATGACTAAGTAGTCCAAGAGYCATGTAACCTATAAAACTATACTCCTGCATAGAAGAAAGCCATGATTTCTCATCAGTTTAACYGACCCAGAAATCTGGGGAAGACAACTTTGCCCTTCTAAACCTGTGGTGGAGGAATGAAAGGAATGTCCCTGATTGCCTTTGTCCCTGAATGCAAAGAAGAGTTAATCTGAGGATCAGGGAGCAGTTTCTTCTCCAGATCTGGCAGTTTTTCAAACAGTAGGTCTCTAGGAAAAATTAAAGCCCTTGGAAGAGACATTTTCATCACTGTCTGTTTTCTTTTAAGTTGTCTCCATTTTAGAAAATCTAAACYGAATGATTAAAACACAATTAATTAACATGCAAAGGAACCTGCGTTGGGTCTTTGATCCATAAGTGTTACAGAATCACTATTAAACAATGCTTTTTTGGTAGGAACTGCTATCTGAATTTGTCAYCAGAAGCCTCAAATACATTAATTTGTTTATTTAACAGAGCAAAAATGTACAGGTTACATTCTCTCTGGAATTTTTCCGAAAGCTTTGCTTTAAAGCCTACATACTCCCTAGCAAGCACAAGAATGAGAGAATTGGTACTTACAATTTATTTTGACTACCAGGATCATATCTACAGCCAAATGAGCAACGTCTCTGCACCCCTTCACAGCCCAGCTGACTTCCATCAAAACTAGCATGGGCATCAAAACTAGCATGGGCACAAAACCCCTTCTGTTAGGAAGCTCTTATGGAATCAGAGCCTCATTTTGCCATATTAATTTGTGATTACTCTGGGTAGGTGAAATACCACCCTGATATGGTATCTTGGTGTGAGACATATTTAGTTATGCTTGGTTTTCACAACAGGAAAAAATACCAAAGGATTCAAATTAATCTCAGTGTCAGATGGAGTAACATCAGTCAGAACACGCTCAAATTCTTTGCTAACAGCCAAATGCATCCAGTTGCTTCAGAAAAAAAACAACCACATCACTAGCAGCATCTTCCTACCAAGGTCTAGTCTGTCTACTTACACTTTTACTAGTGTAAGTAAAAGAGATGATGGGCAGTTTAGTACAGCATAGCTACACTGGTGACAGTTCTAGCATGGAGACAGCAACAGTTCAGAGAAAGTGTCAACTGATTTTATTGCTCCCCATCTGTTCAATACCGATATAAGTGCATCAAGATGCAGACTAGGAGTGTTATAACTGTAGTCAGCCCAGGTGCCCAGGGCAGCAAAACAGTCTGGTRCAGAGTTATCTGCACGTAGGAACCAATTGTTATTTTTTTCCCTGTCTTAAAGGACACAGCCAGAGAGAAAGCAAGTGCTCTTCAGGACCTGTATAAAACTCGAAATCGTCAACCAAAGCATGCCCAGGAAGGCAGCAGAAGCCAAGTCAACAGGCAGCTCGGCCCCATTCTCTGTGTTTCAGTTCCTCCCTTCCCAGAGCCAGTTTTAGATTCCTGCCTGAAAATGTGCTCCCAGCAGGCCGGCTGGGGTGGTGGCGCAGGAGGATCCCCTCACTGCTCTTCACCTCCTCGCAGAGRTGGCTTCGCTAGCAGGCCCCGTGCGAGAGCTGGCGGGCTCCCTCACACTGCGGAAGCCCCAGCTGCTGCCTTCCCTGTGCAAGTACGCTCTTGGTCAGCTGTCGAGGGAGGCAGAAGTCTGTACGGCCAGAGTAGGAGCTTTCTCCACCTGAGGGAGCTTGTCTAGCAGAGGGTCTGTGCTAAGCAGCAAGGTAATTATGCCTCGCAGGAGAGGCCAGGTCTTGGTGGCTATCCTACCGACAGGACCTCGTCTAACTTCCATCTTGCTTCGTTTTCCTGCACTAGGTGACCAAAGGGAGCAGCAGCATCGCACACAAATAGACCAAGATGTGGTTAGAGCCAGCAGCAGCTTTTAAGTTAGATCACCATGTTTATGAGCTCCACTTCCCTCCCGCAGGTGATATCATGGAGAAGACTTGATTAGATGGGAAAAAATCAACTGAAATATTTACAAGGAGCAGGGCCACCCCCGCCAGCACTGTTAATCACCGGGGCAGCCTGAGCAGCAGCAGCAAAGGCTGAGACAAGCAGCGAGAGCAGCCTGCGTAACTGCACTGAGCTGAGCTGCCAAGCTCCAAGACAGCTCTGCAAGAAACGCGGTCATCCATGTGCTGTTGGAGACTCTGGTGCTCATATTCTCAGGCTGCCAAAGAGACAGAAGATTGGTAAAGTTAATTTTAAGCCAGCGTTTCCTGGTGCCTAGATACGCTGAGGTGGCACATTTTTTAGATGTCTCAGCTGTGGCAGCAGAAAGAATATGTAGGGCTTTTGGAAATGTAGGGTATTAGCTGTTAGCACTTTTTTTTGGTGCCCTCAGCAGTTCACAATGATCAGAACGAGGGCAAACCTCTTGCCACCTGAAGTAAAAGCTGCACAACAAAGATGTGGATGGAAGGAAATTCGCACTAGAACAAGCACAGGAAACCACAGAGCTGCAGAAAGGATGAGTTAATGGAAAAAGGTTGATGTCCCGATACTGGGTAAAGGCTGTGGCAAACTACCAGCTCACACTGTCGAAGAGCATGACTGCCAGAGTGTGTCCTCAGCTAAGCTGTAGCATGCCCACTCCAGGCAACTTCATTCCACAGATATTACTGGAGGCAGTAATTTCCCTCATCTGCAAGAACAATACCTCGCCAACCAGTCATTTTTCTAAACAATGAAGTGAGAGCACAGAGAAAGCTCAGTTTTCACCAGCTGGTTAAAATTAATACGAGGCCGGATTTACTTTATTGCACACAGTTACGGGTTTTGTGTGCACACTTGTTTTACATGCCCCTGCTGTTGCATCTCCTCAAATTACACAAGGGATCGTTGTCAGAGGAGCTGAGGGTGGGAAGCTCGGGGGAAGTGAAGATGAACCATAATCACAAAATTTTAAATAGGGCTTGTAGTACAAAGGTACAGTTGCAGACAGCGGAAAAGGAAACCTACCTAGGCAACCAAGGTGCAAGTAGATGATTAAATAACTTTCTCAGCTATAGGACAGCTGGGATAAAGACCTCTAACTTCTGATTCTTAATGGAGCCATTGGCCTTTGGCTTCCTTCATACCTTAAGTGGCTGAGAAGTGGGATGCTTGTCTCAGCCTTCTTTCCACACCCCTTCTCTAGCCGCAAAGTAATTACCACCTGTTTAACTTAGCATGGGAAGACTTTTCTTTATTGTTTCTTGGCTAGTGAAATTGTTCACTGTAGATGTCTTTTTCATCTGAAAAGAAAAGATCTTCTGTGATTAAGGATGCCCTCAGGCAACTGTATCTTACCTTTTTTTATGAGCTTGTTGGTTTTTGCTATCGGCCTTAGATAAAGCACGTATTTAGGAATGGAGTGGGATCTGATTTACAACATAAGGGATAATAATGTGGTTTTCTGTAGTGTCTTTTATCCAAGAATACCAAATGCTCACTAACATTAATTAATTAGCTCTCTCCAAGCATCCAATTGAGACACTGATAGTTATTTTGCAAAATAGCTGCAACAGGTAGAACACCAAAATACCTGTAAGAGTACTTACAGCAAGAGCGATATAAAAGCAGGTATGAGTTGCTGAAGGGCATGTGGCAAATCAGCAACGTACCACTGACACGTCTTAGACATCCTATATCCCACCTCATATTGCCTCTCGGTGGTCCAGGAACTTTCCAACCACAAGATATCTCCAAGTGTTCTGGTAAGTTAAATGTAAGTACAACCCTAGATGGCTGCCACCAAGCATTCAGCATACACAAACAGGTTTGAACACCAGAACACCATTTTTTATTTTGGAGTTGTTTTGGCCAACATTGGAGGATATATGAACTAAACCAGAGGTTTCAACTTGACAGCAGAGAAGGAGAAGAAATTGCAGTTTAGCTGACATTTCGAAACCCAGCGTCTTTGATGGTGCAATTCAGTGCAGTGTCAGCCCTGAGCACAATTACTGGTAGCAGTACCGCAGTACTCTGCAGAGATGCGCTGGGATCTCTGCTCTTTTTGCACTTAGCATGGCTTAAACACACTCAGGTGAAGTCTGCCACAGTCCCGAACCCACCATCCCAGAGACAAGATGGTTATGAACCACAGAGAGACAGAGAGAGACACTATCCTTCCTCCTGTTTTTATCTCATCTTGTAAACTAACCAGGAATGGGTAATTTTCAAATGAAGCTTTCATTAGGAAGAGTCTCAAATCCAGACTGAAACTTTTGATTCAAATCAGTGAGGCTGCCCTGAGAACACACGATGCACCTGAGGACTGAAAATGCTTGTCCAGGATGCCAGGGACCCAAGTTCCCGCTTTGATTCAAACGTTGAATTTGCAGGCGGGTCTCCCACAGCTCCTGTAGCAGCAAAACTACAACTATGCCTTTGGCTGCTCGAGGGAGGACCAGTCTCTGTCTTGTCTTTGGAACTATTTAATTTGGTGTGAATTGTTCAGTGTGAACTGGGCAACGAAACAGGCTCTGGCCCAGTGACCTCCCTGTTGGACATCAGGGAACTGCATAGTGCTGACATGAATCGTGGGAGTGCCTCCATCCCTAGCACATGAGATCCACCAGCAAAAGCAATCTATCAAAGAAGCTATTGCTGCCCTCTCACCCTATTCCCACCCCTATTGGCAAGGGCTGCAGAGAGGCTCACTCTCCCTTGCCGTGTAATAGCAAGACGGACACYGCTGTCCCCTCCGTCCCTCCGTTTCTCAAACCTTCCTCGTGCTCCACATAGGTCTGGACTGCCCCTGCCTCTCGCTGGTCGGCAGGTACTGGGACTCTCCCAGCCATGTGGAGTATCTGATGACTTTCTCAAAGCAGAACAGCTCTAACAAGAAAAAAAGGATAATATTTTGAATCTTGAAAAGTGTTGCAGGAAGGAAAATGTGTTTCTGCACTGCTCTGTTGCAGGTACTGCAGGGAATGATGTAGGTGGTTTCTCAAATGTCATGCTTTTTCCCTTCTGAATCAGTAACTCGCTCTGGTCCAGGAAACTAGGTTATGGGACTTCTCTGGCCATCCTTTCCAAGATTTTAGGTGATGAATAAATTGGGACCGCTGTTTCTTTCACCACTGGATCCAATACAACAATTCCTTCCATGACTGTGACGCCACGTAGCGCATTTACCCTGCTACTAAGCAGTTGCCACACTCCATGCCAGAGCTGGCTGCATTTCCCTGATTGCAAAAGTGATTCCTATACCTCGTAATATCATTAAAAGTTTAAGTGCTAAGGGTCTTTTGCCAAAGAAGATATGGTACATAATTATCACGATTAAATGTCTCAGGACAATGAGACACTCAGAAGCGAGTGCGAAATGACACAGAGACTTTATGGAAAAATGTTTGGCTAAAGAACCCACATGTATCACTTACGGTGATTTCAGGTTCTTACAAAAATATTTTCATTTTAATATTTTTCATTTTATATTTTCTGATGTGTTTTTTTTTAAACAATGTATTACACTGCTGAGGCTCTTCCTTAAGAGAGTCTGTTTTCTTTTTTAAGTACTGTTTTTAATACCCTGAAGATCAAACTCACAGTAGTCCTATGTAACAGATTTTAAATATTAATAGCAGCACACTAGTAATGCTGTAGGGAGTAATAATATCTTCTTTAAATTTCATATACCAAAATGACTTTAATAAAGAACATTATGAATCTGATGCTAGACTAAAAGTAATAAAATTATAATTCATACATATTTGCTCCTTTATACCCACTGTTGCAATAGTTCTTTCAAAAACATTACCATTACCATAAAAAGATCCAAAATTTCTGTCAGACTCCGACAGCATATCCTATTTGTCTTTGCACAGCCACTGCTGTTTCCAAATAAAAGATGTTTGATCTCTTTTGATGTATACAGATACATTGCGTGCATAATGACTGGCTGCCCAGGACTGTTTAGATCCGCTCCATTTCATTTGTACTTTGGCTAACACTTGTTTGCAGCAGCACCCATAGCTGACCTTTCTCCAACAGCAAAAACAAATTAACTCAAATCTTATGTATTTGTGGGTTAGGAGTTTCTTCAGTTTAAACTGCTGGCCTCTGCTGGCTACATAAGGAAGCGGGGCGTCACTACAGACACCTTCATACAGCTCCCTTTGGGAGAGAGGAGCAATAGAGGTGGACTGAGAAAATTCCAGCTATTCTTGAGCATTATCTTTTGTYGGGAATGGCTGAAGACCTTGGGAGTTGTACAGAACAGAATGTCAGTAAGTAGTTTGCTACTCAGTCAAGATCCAAAGTCTGCAAGTTTTATATTATCAAAAGGTCAAGTGGCATATCCATGTGGATAGGTACATACATAGGTATGTAGCGTTCCTGCTTAAAGGACATCTTCTCTATCATGAGCAACTCAGCTCCCTGGTCAAAACATCACGACATTTCCAAAGAATAGCTCTGTGGAAGAGAGACCTACCAAGAAATATCCTTGATCATGGAGCAATGTACAGTCATTAAGGAGTTTTTCTCGTTGACACCTTGAAGAGAGACAATTCAAGGAAATTTAAAAGAGAAAAACAGTATGGAAAGATGAACAACTTGTGCAAATAACTGGAAGAAAGGCCTGTGTGCCACTAGAGTGGTAAATACTGCCTATGTAACTCAAGTCCCTTTGGAGAATGCCTTTGCTCCGGTAAGGCCATTATCAGGCAGACAAAACATACATGGCTACAAGTATAATAATCCTTTGTGCTTTCATCTAAACTGGGCTTTTCAACCATCTCTTTTTAGCTGTGCAATTGTAAAGCCTTCCAAGCGACTCTACAGCCTCCTACGCGCCAAATGCAAGCTCACTTGCCAGCAGGRCGGCTTTTTTGTTTGTACCTTTGGGTGGACCCCTTAAAATCAGAGACACTCAGGAGCCCACGAAAAAAACGAGTGAAAGGCACTAATTTAAAAGGCTTGCCCCTCAGGAGCAGCTGGAAGCCCACTGCATGGAACATGCAGTAAAACAAGGTAGAAAAGCATACTAAGAGCAATAGTCATGGATGAACAAGGCGGGAGGAAGCAGCATTAGGGTGTTTGCTGGCTCCTAACTGCTCCGACAATGGAAATCCTCTGCGTACTCCTCAGGAACATGTTGTCCCTGCCACTGAAGGAACATTACCTGCCATTCACACAAAAGCAAGGTGTGTTCCAAAGAGTGGTTAGAGCTTTTTTCCCCTGCACTAGAGATGTTATCTATGCCACATGCTGCAGTTTCTGCTCTAATAAATACCTTTGTTTAATGAATAATATGTAAGGGAAGATCCCATGATGTAAAAGACTGGTTAGACCAGCTACAAACCCACTGAAGAGTTTCAGAGTGATATTGTATAACATTTTTCAAGTTTAGCTGTGCACTGATAATGCTTTTTTTTCTGTAGGAGGTACCTATTTTCCTTTTACTGTGCTTCTTTCTCACATGGACAGTATGGACTTAATATACACCAGCACGTTTATGAATACTGGGCAGAAAAGAGCTTCCTCCTTCTCCCCAAGAAATCTTCCTCTGCCTTTGCCAAAGCTTAAGGCCAGTGATAAGYCTAAATCCAGAGAGGGGGATGGAGGGTGTGGAGCACCAGAGGCAAATCTTGCAGCTCTGCTGACTCAAAGAGCAGGGGAGGATGTGCTTCTGCCTGGGCTCAGGGCAGGTTCAGTCCATACGGAGCTGTGGAGAAGGAAGGGGAGAACAGAGCTACTGAACCAAMTTTTGGAGAGGTTCAACATGTACTCCTGCCGCATGGGGTTTGATTTGCTGGCAAACATCTCAGAGAGGAAATATGGCTAATGCATCCACCTGGCCTGCCTGGGGCAGCACAACAGCAGTACACCTGATCTGCCAAGGTCAGAGAAAAGAAATGCTCCTTTTTCCTCTTCAGAGCATCTTCCAGCAGCCTCAACCCGGAGCGAGACCATCAATGTGCATTGTACAGTCACGCAGTGCAAGACAGTTCCTGCCCCAAGGGGTGCCAGCTGAACAGAGACGGGCAGAAAAAAAAAGCCAGACAAGGAAGTGTTATTCTTTCCATCACACMCTCCATCTGACCACTAGCCCAGGCCTCTGCCAGTGCCCTCTACTCCGCAGGGCACAGGAAAGCATAACCTACCCCAAAACATTGCAAAACTTGAAGATACGTTTTGGGGRGGCAGTTTCTCAGTGTTACAGATGTACAATACCCTGACGAAGGAGAGAACTGAAGTGCCCACTGCTCTGCGAAGATGAAGTCCCTCCYCTCAGGCAGAGGCAGCCCAACCATGCATCTCAGCAGGTCTGCAGAGACCAGGCGCAGAGGATGGAAAAGCACCTTATCTTCATGGTGATCTGATGATTCAGTCTCAGGATTTTCTGTTAAGTCTGGTAACATGAGAACTAAGTGTCATTTACTATTATGATGATTCAATTCGCATCAGGTCAGATTGCTAACTAATTTTATGAAAACCACCAGATTGTGTGATGGGATCCCAGACTAGCCCAAGCTTTGATACAAATCTGTCAAGAACTTTTCTTTCACAGGGARCTCCTCAAAGACAACCTAGAAGGTATTCAAATTTAGAAAAAGCCAGTCTTTGCTAGGCCACAAACCTGACTTGTTGACTTTTTAGATCAGATGCCAAGTGACTAGGCAAGACAGAGTAGTAGTTTAAAAGGCTACTTTTGAAAATCTCTTCCTGCCCATTGTCTCCTAGAAAGGCAGGCCATTGCTCTCAAGCTATATTTTGGAGTWTTTTTGGTGGGTTGCAACTATCTGCAGAGTCCTCTCAACTCTAAGAGGTTTTCTCTTCCATCAGCTCAGAGCTCGAAGCGTGCTCGCTGCTTCTCTCAGTGGTCTCTTGCTTCCTTGCTGTGCTGCAAATTGCTGCCTTGCTAAAGCCTTGCTGCTGCTTCCTCTGATCCACCCTGTAATCCCGACGTCTCTCTCCCTTGGGCAGATTCAGTTGCTCCCTAAGGGAAGGAGCATCCCTTCTCCTTCCAGCGGCCTCTTCACCCAACTACTCTCTTCTTACAGAGAGATAATCTACGAAGCGAGAACAAGTAAAACAGATACTGTCTGCCGTCACTGTTAGTCAGCAGATGGCAATTAATATTTGTGACTCTCTGAACCGTGGTAGGTGATCCGGTGACGCGGCTTGACTTCCCAGCCTTTGCTTGTGGCAGTGACGCAGTTGCCCCAGCGCAAGGTCCGGCTCACGGGACCAGCGCCGAGCGACTCGCTTCCCAGCCCCGTCAGCACACACAGGCAGGCTGGAGGGGTGCGTGCCGTGAGGGATCAGCCATCAGGTCTGCAGGGCAGGAACAACTGATAGGCTGCAGATGAAGATAAAAAGAGAAGACATCATCAGATCCTCCCACAAGCTAGACTTTAGTAAATCTGAAGAGGAACTTTCAGCTTGCAAAACTTGGAAAGAGGACATTTCTAAAGAAAGCCACTTGCTCTGACAGTATTTTGGGGGTGGTGGGTGTGAGATTCACAGTGTTGAGACACTGAATTTGTCAAAAGATTGGGAAGAGGCTTTAGCTAAGAAGCCCCAACAAATATCTGTTGGGAACAGACTCCTTGTCAGATGTGATTGAAGCTATCAAAGGAGTCAATTTTAAAATGGTATCACCATATCTGCTGCCAGTAAATGTTCTGGGACAGTGATAGAAAACTAAAATACATATTTAAAAGTAAAGGAACACAAGACTTACTCTGTTAGAACTTATTTGCTGTCACGTTGGGCATCAGGAAAGGCTGCAGAATCAAACACCAGCACAATCCTAATTTTTTTCAGGAGGCTGCATACATGTATGGTCAATCATTGTCTCTGTGTGTGTTATGCATGCCAAAACAATTGTCAACAGAAGTCTGATGACTGAAGGAGTAAAGAACAGGCTCTTCCTTGTTCTGCCAACAGTTCAAGATTTTAGTACTTCAGAGCAGATTTCTTCCAAAAAGCACTTTTTTTTTTTTTTTAACCTATGCTGTACTTGTGCGTGAGGAAATAATTCCCACCCAGGCAGCCACATCTTTCCCAACTCTTAACTACACTATGAAGATCTCTGGAGCACCACCATGATAACTGCAAAGTGGGTAGAAGCTGGTCCACATACACGTGTGCCATGCTGTGTCATGTTAAAACTGAGACTGACCAGAGTGGTCAGGAATTCCCCAGACTGTTGTCCCCAGAAAAGCACCCCCGTCCATCACTAAACCTTGTTCATAAACAGTTCTTGTTGCCCGAGGGAAGAGGTTCTTGCTCAGCCCCAGCAGTGAGACTTCTGCAAGKTGCCCTTGAAAGAGCAACAAGACACAAGAACCTGTTCGCATGCATGGATGGACTGTCCCCCTAACGCTTGGGTGTCCTTCTAACCTAACTGAGAGCATTATACCCATGCTGTAAGCTGGGCAAGGCCAGCAAAATCTGGAGAGAATCACCTGAAGYAGCCAGGCTAAAGGTGCCCAGTCCCCTAAGACAGTGTATGGTGACAAATGGCCGCTGCAAGATAAAGGYTGTGGATTCTTGCAGGGGAAAGTCTTCACAGTACCACCCCCACATGCAATCGGTTCTCAAAATTTATTTCTCCTGCACTAGCACGTTACTAATGCAGGCAATAATCTCCCGGTCTCGCCAAAGTGCTGTGACCTTCCTCCTGCCTCTGTGCCCATTTCATCCATTTTCCCTCCTGCGGTTGTGCAGCTTTCCAACGGGAGGGCTTGTGGTAGTGCTTTTAAGGATGCACGTAACTGTTTGCAGGCCTGGAGCAAAAAACCCTATGACTAAATGAAAACCATCCATGCCAGGAATCGGGCATACCCRAAACTCAGGGAGGCTGAAAACAGGAGCTTTTGTGAGTTCCACCCATCTTGCTCCTTCCTCTAGCATTTTTGCCCTGCAACACTAAATGAGTTGAGAAAGCTTCGGAAAAAAAACTCAGCAGTGCACAACCTTACTGCACAAAATTATTCCTCGCTCAGCAAAAAAGAAAAGGAAAGTGAGTAAAACAATGCGAACGATTTATATCATTCCACTTAAACAGCTTTTCAAAAGGCGGTGTGTGGGCACGCCACAATTATTCATTTTTAAGCTGCATCTCACTACTGTTATGAAGTGGATTCTGCGAACTGGCTGGCTGAGGCACCGCGGGGCTGAACCCGCTGGCCCGCGACATCCTCCCCAGCCCTGCCTTGCAGAGAGCCTCTCTGAGGTCAGACTCTGAACATCTCCTTATTATACCGTGTGTGTCATTTTCACGACAAAAGTAATCGCTATCTTATCAACGGCATTACAGCTGAAACAATGAGCGGTGGGCATTTTGTGTGCAGAAATGCCAGCCTCAGCTCTCAACATTGAAATTCAGCTTTTTATACCAGGTGGCCATAAGACATGGGGACACAAGATGAAGCTTGTACTTTCAGAACTCCCTCAACCTACTGAACACCTAAGATGGGGATAACACCCATGGAAGAACAGAAGATCACRGTCTTGAAAAGATCTTTTTCTTAAAAAATCTTGCCATACATTTGATATATCACACACGTACAATTAAGCACACACAGTGCAAGTRCCTGGACCCAGAGGGCTCAGTTCTCAGTGAAACCAAGAGTGGAAAATATACACACCCTTTTAAGCCCCTTTGCACTTCTGGAACAGTGTTTAATAGCCCCAGTGTAAACAAAAGTTTTCTCTTTTCCTGAACTGCTTGGGCAGTAGGTTACAACATGTGTTATGTGAAGGGAGGTGAATATTTAGTTCTCCTACATACAATCTTGAATATCACTCATGGGTGTCTCTGCTCGATAATCTGGACTTCCTGTAAGCACCCTCTAATGAGCCCCTTTGCTAATGCAGTGCAGTTTTCTTTCTTACATGAAAGAACTGATCAGAATCTYACATTTTTTGCTTAAGCTTTAACTGATGTTTTGCTTAATTAGAGCATTTTTTCACTTTTGAATTTTTTTTCCCCAAATGTCAAAGCTGGTTGCTTCAAAGGATCATTTCAATCACCCCTGCAGGAAGGGAGAAAATTGCTCAGAAAGATTAAAGAGAGCGTGAGAGGGGGAGGTGCAGACAGATAGACAGAGTGCAGAACAAAATATCTAACGAAAGCCTGATCCTACTCCCACTACAGTGAATCTGCAGAGAAAGTGGAGAGATCAAATATCGTTTTTTGCATCTAAGACATTCATGACAAYATACCAGAATAGTAAATGTGACTTTTGTGACATTTCTGAGGCATATTTTGGATGAAGCTCCTCTCCTTCAACAAGGAAGATCATAGCAATTCTGTGCTCCAGGTATCAYATTGCTGATACGCATTCCAGCTCAGAAGAGCTCCAGAAAAGCCAGTKTTAATACTGCATTGTCAATTACTTTCTTCTTTCCCCCAGCAATTTAACTTAAATGGGATAGACCTTAAATCACAATACCTTTTTTCCAAACACCACATAATGTGTTAACGCTTTATGATAGAAATGTATTATTTGATATATTTCTGTAATATTTTCATGCTCTGCAGTCACTTCAGTGTGTTTCTGTTGTAGGTCATACTGACAAACAGAAAAACATGTAAATGTAGAAGAACTCAGAAGAACGAAGTCTCCCTGCACCATTATGAATGTATCAAAAATATCAAACTTGCTTCAGCCTAGGCTACAGTGAAGTATCTCTATATTTAACAACCGAAGCCAAGGACCTGATGCTTCAAACAGTCTGCAAGTACAGAACCACTGACTTCAGTGGGACTCTGCATGGAAATAATATCTTTACACAGCACTGCACCACGCCATGCAGATGTATCCAGAAGGGAAAATTCACACCAGCTTCTTCAGGCACTTAGCTTAAGCTCCTTTCATATTCGGAGTAATGCTTATGCTGCTTATGTAGCTAGGGAATAACAGAGGCTACATTTCCTGGTGGGGGGAAGGGATGATTCAGAGCACTGAGGTTTAATGCCAAAAGCAGCTGATTTGATTAGCCTTTCCCCAAAACTAGGGTTCTGTGAAGGACCAGGATCTTTTAAGGCACTAAATAGACACAGACATCTCCTAGCTCCTGGAGCAAGAACCTACCCACTTTAAAAAATTTTCTTAGTAAAAATGTATCTGCATTATATCGCACAGAGACATAAGTAAATCTAAGAATGATGGATATTTCTAGCCTAAGTCTAGTATTATCCAAATACCCAGACTCCTGTGTGAAAGGAAAAGACAATTCAATSGCAAAAATGAAAGGGTTCAAAGATCACTCTCTCCTCACTTTTCCCTTTCCCAGTTGCAAGGCAGCAGATTATCTGCTGGTGTCCATATTTCAGAAAAGTCAAAAAAGAAGGTATAAAGATAAGATAGATGACTTGAGGACTGGAAAGCCTTCATTCCATCACACAAAATAAACATGTGAGGAGACCTGATAATGACCTCTTAACAAGCTCCATACAGAAAAGACTTGTGATATTAGATGAATAATTAAGCTAGTAGCAAATAGTACTATAAGATGCATTGATTGGAAGTTAAAAAAGTTGAGAGCCGGACGAAAGACACCTGTCTTTTTCTGAGGTATCACACCATTAAAATGGTGACCAGTTAGGGAACCATTGCACTGACATCACCTCCCGAGTCCCCGTTCTGTAGTGACCTAAACATACTCCAACCCCAAACACACGATTGAGATGCAAATTTGTTTGGCTTACGATTAACTTCTTGGATGTGTTATAGATGCAAACAAACATACGCACACAGTCACAAAGGTGCATACACAGAAGTGTTGCATGAAACTCTGAAGATTGCTTTTCTAGACTCTTTGGCCAGGAAACAGAAGAAATACATGGTCTAGGCAAAGTAATAAGCCTCGTAAAGATCCTTGCCTCAACTTCCTTGCTCTCTCATATGTTCTTTAGTTTGGACYTATGTCCTCTGGGTAGCCAGGGCCTCCTACTCAAAGCTTTGCTTGTGACCCTTTGTTCTTCCATTTCACCTGAGTATTCCTCGTCATTGAGCGARATCACAGGCAAAAGTCTCAACTCAGGGAATCTGTATTTCATTCAATTTATTGCCAGTTAACATCAACTTCTGATCRTGAAACCAGGTAATTTATTTGAGGGAAGGAGGAGTGCAAAAGTCTAAGATCTTTTCTTCCCCCTACGCTAGGCTCAACTTAAACCAAACACTTCTCTCCTTCTTCCTTTCCCCAGCTTCCCCAGTTTTTTCAGTGGGTCACTCTCTGTCCATCCCAGTTCCTCTGGTGAGGAGTTGGRCAGCTCTGGAGACTGGGGTTGTATACCTAACGCTTTCTTCCTGCTACACTTGACTTCTTTACTTCTCTTCCTCTGCTTCAGCACGGGTCACCCACGGTCCCCTTGGGGGCAATCCCTGCCCTGGTGTGGGCCACCATCCCCCTCAGGGGCACCCCTGTTCTTATAAATACATTATAAACTCTACTATCAACATCATCATAATCTTAATATAGTTTCTTTATAAACTCCACCCTTTGTCCCCGGGGATCAGATTGTAAGGGCTGGTCACAACATGGCAGCAAAGCATATGTGCACTTACCCTCCCCTCACCTCTGGGAAACAAGTTACTGGGATTAACATCACCACAGCCTGAATCTACTACCTATCTCAAACTGCTCCTCCCCTTGCCCCTGCAGACCAGATTATTGGGGTTCACATTATACTAACCTCAATTTGTACTCATTAAAATTCCACCCCTTGTCCCGTAAACTAGTCCCTAGGGTGGGCACTGTAGCTTCTGAATACAAATCAATTATACGCTCCACTCCTTGCTCCTGTCAGCTGGATCGTGAGGGTTAACGTTATCATAACCAGAATATCTAGTGCAAACTTTGTATCTTGTCCTCGCAAAACAYACAAGCAAGAACATCATACCAGTTTAAGCTATTCACTACACCTTAGCATAAAAMTAAACTTAGTTCAAAGATTAACATAACTACTGAGGTATTAATAAGTTCCTAAGTCCAACAGGGATCCATCCAGGCCCCAAATGRATGGTGAACACTGTTCACTTGATAAGCATGAGCCTTTCCCCTTTTGGGGAGTAAAATGATGCACTGAGGGGTGCAGCTCTGCTGGAGCTTGCTCCATGTCCTGTAACATTAACTGAGCTCACACCTTGCAATCCCCTAACCCTCACCTCCCCCTCTTCCTTCAGGRACCTATGTGAGTCCCTGAATGTTAAAAAAACAACAAAAAWACCAAAACTGCAAAATATTTGCTTGCATTTACAATTCCAAGCAAAGGAGAAGTTGAACAGAGAGCAGCTATGGTGTTCTGTTTTATTTCTCATTACCCACTATTAAGCCGAATGTGCTAGAACCACRCTTGCTCTCTATAGCCTAGGCTCTCTCTCATTTGACATGCTTTCAGAAAGACGTGCACATTTAGTTAACATTTGAGTTAAACCAAATGGGGTGTTGCAGACAAAGCTCTGTAGAAGGCTACCCAGGCAGTGCAATTAGATTTAATTAAGCTTACAGCAGAAGAAAGCTACGTAGGCATCACACAAACACACATGCAAAAACAGAACAGTAAGGGGGGGGGGGGGGGGACTCAGAAAGCATGTCAGAAAAGTGAATGGGAAGAACTGGGAGGGAAGGGGGTGACCAGGGCAGGCCTAGAGCCTTGCCTAGTTGAACAGTACAGGGAGGATCAGGCTCATTCAGAAATATTCTTAGGGCAAACGAGAGCCTAACATTACCAAGAAGCAACATCTTTAGCTCTTCAGGGAATTTAGGGCACAGGATGAAGACAGATTCCTGGCTGGGATTCATAACACATGTCTAATCTTTACATCTTTTTGGCCTCAGAAAGAATTGCACTGAATGTACAGGATAGGTTTGCTGGGTTTTTTCCTTCTGCTGGTCTGAGGATAGCATGCTTTTCACAAACTGAAAAAAATTACATAGGAGAAGGAGCTATAGATTATCTAAGTAGTAGCTGTGAACTTGAATAAAGTGAGGCCTTTTGATCCATTCTCTTGCTGCAAAAACTTAGGCTATTTTGCTTGGCCACAAGGCCTGAAACCACCTGCAGCCAGAGTGGAAATGCTAATGATATTCCAATGAAATGATCATTGTTTGCTCCATAGTTACATGCATTTGTTTCTGCTAAGGAAGGAGACAAGCAATCAGTGGGGGCAATGAGCTTCATAAATCACTTTCAAAAAAAAAAAAATCTACATGGCTGAAAACACAAATGCACCAGAAGAGAAGCCAATAAAGGTGTTTGTCCTAAAAAGCCCMCATAGCTAACAAGGCAGAA
This sequence comes from Oceanodroma leucorhoa, assembly GCA_030449065.1. NCBI lineage: Eukaryota > Metazoa > Chordata > Aves > Procellariiformes > Oceanodroma > Oceanodroma leucorhoa. Next base: position 605,827 of record JASVER010000140.1, read on the forward strand.
ACACTTTGCTGCATTTCTTTACTCGGCATGCACATATGGCAAGTGACATTCCTAAATCCTTGCTACACTTCCTAGTTCTTCACATGTGCCAGCTTTTTGCTTTTTCCTGTATTCACAGGAATTCTCTCTGAGGCAGCCCTCTCTCCTACATGCTTCTTTTAGAAAGATTTGCAGATGAAAGGAACAAGATATATTTTTAYGAGACCTACATCACTTCATGCAGGGCTCCTCCAAACTCTCCTAAGTCAATGAATTCTTCATCTGAGCTGTTTGTCATTAGATTAGGCAACAAACAAACCGAGAAAAGCAAAGAAGAAATATGATCGTGAATGGGAACTCTGACTTTGATCTGCTTGCAAGGTTGCACYGTTCATCCCTGAGGAATACTTAGATGACCTGAGGGTATAACTACTTATCTGAAGAGAGGCAAGTTTGAGATAAATGAAATCTAGATACGAGTCTAGATTATAACAGCAACAAAAACACTTGCTGATACAAAACTTTCAAGAATTGAAAAAAAGCGCATTGCTTTCTACAAAATGAAGAAAGTTGTCTGTTCCCTGTTTGGGATGAAATTGTATACAAAATATATATTTCATACAATGAGCTTTGCAAAAAGAAAGGACAYACACTTTACATAACCTTTCCTTTTTTGTCTACTTGTAACTTGGACTTTAGATTGCATTCTGGAAACCACCATTACAAGTAAGTAAATAATGAATTACATTAGTCACTTGTTATTAACTGTTTTTCCATTTCTTAGTCTCCTATTCAAGGATTTAGGAGCAACTCATCAGAGCAATTACCTTTAAACCTACAAATAATGTTAATAATATCAGTGGGACTTAGTGGTGTAGTTTAATCTTAGTCCTAACCTTGTCTAACTGCAGGTGCTGGTCTCTCCTCTCTTGGCTGTACCCTCCCACTATTTTCATTGCATCAAATACAGATTTTGCAGCCACGGGTTGAATCAGATCAGTTTGCAGAAACAAGAAAAGAAACTTCTTGTCTTTCAGGTGAGTGAGGTGATCTCCTGCCAGTGACACTGCAGACCACCATATTCAGTGCAGAGAGGCTGATGAAGACAAGGCTGCCCTTCTTGTCAGCRCGTCATAAATCAGAGGGGGCATGATGTGGAGTCACACCTTTGGATATGCAAGGAGGAAATTATGYGGCCCGGGTATCACATCTTTCATCCCTGTGAAAGTACCAACGTAAATCCCAGGTACAAATATTAACATCAGCAACCAATAAACAGAAGGCTGGCAATGTAAGCTGCAGAAGTTATTTGGTGAGCAGTTATGAACCACAGAGCCAGTGCTTGAAATTGAAATCAGTTTGTGAAACATTTGGAAGCCAGCAGAAAAAACAAACCCAGGAAGGATTACTTTGGAATGCAATGCATCAACTATGGTTGTCAATCTGTTTTCAATTATAAACTCCTTAAGACATCTAATATGTCTTGTCCTATTTACAACAGAGCAGTGATCATGCTATTAGTTTTGAACAATACCTAAATGATCAGCATGAAATTAAAGCAATGAGTAAACTAGACTGGAATAACAATTGTAATCACAAAGAAATAAAAAAAGAAATAATTGCAGGTAAATTGTCAGGGCATAACTCAGAGACAGGCATGGATCTGCCATGTAAAATGCCAACATGTTTTAAAAGGGAAGAGCCATAACACACACTATGAAGTTGAAATGATGAAAAAGATGAAATAAATTCCCTATTTTATTGCACAGAAACATTTAACTGCTGAGGAAGAGCAACAATCATGCAGTATGCCAAAGACACTAAAGTTGTAGGAACTGGAGACCTTGATTCGGCAGGGGCCGTGGTGAATAAGGATACCTTTATGCATATACTTATCAATACACATATTCTGAAGGGCTTTTTTGTTAAACTGCAGTCTGTAATCAAAACCTGTATTCAGCAGGCTGCCACTCTGAGCTACAGCATACCTAGCAAATACACTAATAAAGACCATGACTTATAATAAAAAATATTAAATACTCTTTTTTGGAGTCACAGAAATAATGGTTATAACAAATCCATATTATTGATGATAAATTCCTTTATCATTCATCTATAAATTGAAATATAGAATTATGTGTCCAGTGCACTTCAAAAGAGATGCATTAAAAGTGAATTTTTTTATGTGACTTGCATGCAATATATGTAGTTAAACACTTTTATTAAAAAACCTTTCTAGAAATGCCTTTTTCTTTTCAGACTTATTTTCTAGCAGTTCATTATTGCCATATCAGGACAGTCTGGAAATTCCTATATAAGCACAGAGGCACCTAACAATAGACCCCCATATGTACCTGATAAATTTCACATGATTCTCTAGTCTGTGACTTACATTAATTCACTTTGGATTGATCATTGCTGATTTGCTCTGGAAGATTTCCAGCTGCCCAAAGTCAGAGCGCTGAAGGCAGCAAAGAGACTTTATCCACTTCTCTTCCAAAAAAAAATGTGAGCAAAAGGCAAGTCTGGTGACAAGTATTCAATTTTACTGCCTTGGCTGAAATTCAGATGATTTTGAATGGTTGGTCTGCCTGCATCCCGCAGAGTCATGATACTACATCATAAAGAAAGTATTCACAGGACATAGTAAGGTATGAATAGCATGTCAGTATAGCTGTGATTGCATCAACTACATCAGATTGTCACTGACAGATCTTTCCTGTGTTTGTACCCACAAAAAGGAGTTGGCTGTGAATGCCAGCACTGCTAGAACCACCATGGCAATATGCAAAGTCTGTAGACTATATACAAAATGCTCCGGGGGTAAGCCTGATGCATTGCATTTTGACTAGTGATAGGTACCCGAGAGACCTCAAATTCTCCTTTTTACCTCAAACATTTTCCAGTTTCTGGGTGCTCTGTGAAGATGATCAGGCTGTGGATGGAAGTTACAGAGTTGGCTGGTGGGACATAGCCCTCTTGAATTGTGAATGTTACTTCGTAGTGCGTAAAGGAACAGTGGGCTAAAAATCATTTAGTCCACCTCTGTTCACAGGCAAAGAACAAAGATGTTAGAACTGAAAGTTTGTCCATAGGCTCAGTAAGCCCCCTAAGACAAAAGCCAAATGAAATGCAACACTTGGATCATGAATGGACTGTAAGTGATGAGCAAGATGCTTGACTCAACTCAGTGAAGAAAGTGAGGAATGGAGAAGTTCAGGAGGTAAAAAAGATTTCAGTTATAGCCCTGCTAAGTGAAAGTAGACCTCTGTCTAGAGGAGATGAAAAGAAAATCTGGACTTTGTTGGTGCCAAATTTAGAGAGTCCTGCAATCCAGCACGAGTGTCATCAAAGCAGTGGTTCTGCCTCACCCTTCTGCTCATTTCAGCACAACATTGCACTTACTGCCTTTAACACTCCCTTTACTCATATATTTACAGCAAGTAATCAAACGTTCCCAGCATTTGGCTGGATGGAGTATTCTGCCTTTCGGAGGATGTCTCTGACAGTCATTGGCACTTCCTTCCAAAAGTGTCTGGAACAAGCATTTGGCTAAACATCAAACTTGATGTCTGTCATCATTAAGACAGTGCGGTGGCTGCTGTTTTAACTGCTTTTCTTGACTCCCGTGGTTTCACATAGTGTCTACAGCTGACCTCTACCAGACACGTGGTTGTGTTACTTGCAAAACACAGATGGATTCACTTCATCTTCTAAAGTGTAAACAGTTATTTGGAAGGTAAAAATGAACAGCAGTGGCAGGAGAAAACAGCTACGTTTGTATGACTTGGTACAGAAATGTCATTTGTAGCAATAACATTTGTTCTAACAGAACATATGGAGAATGAAGATAATATCTTTGCATTGCACCAACATTAATAACAACTTTGGTACCCTATAATTGCACAGTGAAATATTGAACTAGAATGAGTTCTTCTGAGTCACCCATATAGAAGTTAGTCAGCAATACTCAGCAGAGCTGGCTGGAGCAGAAATAGGTGTGGGAAGGGAGAAAGATGAAGCTATAACAGTGAAAACACCTGACAAATCCATCACTCAAGCCTTYATCCCTTCTTTTTGCTAACATGATAGGAAATGTAGGATGCTCTGAAGGCTCATCTGGCCATGAGTTAACATTTACAGAAGCTGTTGGAGCTCACGGTCAAGCCTCACTATGACATACCATCTCTGCATAAACATCAGGCGTATCGCATTGACTGGTTCTTCAGTGCTTTTCCCTATAGAAAGGTCAGAATCAGTTGCAGAAAGGGAATGCAGGCTGGTTAGACCACAGTACTATCAGCTGGAGAGTTTATAGGAGGTGAATAGGAGCTGTAGACCCAGTTTGCATTTGCTTCATTGCCCATGAGGTGCTTGGCACCTAACCACCCTTAACACCTTTGACCATTCTTTTCTAGAAAAATTGTTTGAAAGCTTGCCACAGTCACTGTTGAGATACTTCCCCTGAAGGAAAGTCAATTGTAGAGTAAGTTTTCTAAGCTGTTCTCTTAGTGCACTTCTACAAGCTTTTTGCCAGAGCTTCATTAGAGGCAACAGCTGCAGATCAAGTTTTAAAACATCATTAATACAACACTGGCTCAAGTCTCATCCAGAGATCCGGAGAAGTTAAGCTAAACATTCTAGTTCCAATGATTTCATTTTTTATTCAAGAGCCAGTCCTAGTCCCCATGTCCCCAAGAAGACCAAACAGGCTGACATACAACATCTAATTCCTCAAGTACAGCTGTGCTCTCCTCTGGAGACATGGCTGCTGTGATCAAGTTGTTTCCTTTCCCAACCCTACCTGAGGGAACTGCTCCGCAGTCTGGGACTATCAAGTGCCACTTGGTATTGAGACCTGATCCAAGATACCACTGGTCTGGTGGCATGAGCTGTTTCTCCTGTGCTACTGACTCCTTATTCTGCTAGCCCATCTCTCCTAGGAGTATCACCAGCTGCAGATCCACAGAGACAAGGCAGGTCCCAGGTCAAGCCAGGAAGTCAGTCCATGGGTTGAGGTCCAGATCAAGGGTGGTTGTAGCAGTAGCTGTGGACTAGCACTTCTCCAACATAGTTCAGGTGCCTCAGGGCTGAGCTTAATAGAGCCCATGGGTGTGGGTGGAGGCCCCAGGTGAGGCTGGTCAGGGTCATTAAGGCCTATTATTGCCCTCAGGGCCCTGACAGAAATCCTTTCAAGTGCAGTAAAACCAAAAAAGCTTTTCAGACCTTCCTGTCTTCCTCCAACCAGAGCCCTGCTCGCTTTTAGGCACCGGGAGAGGACATCACTTCTCTTTTAGGCTTCTGCTGGGTAGTATTCATGCTTCTGTCTATCCTACCGTCCATAGATCTGTGCACAGCTGTGTTCATACGTTTTAGAAATCATTGGTACTGCTTAGCAATGGAGTAGTAACTATTACAGAGAGAAGGTGAAATAGAAAACATTCCCTATGTGCTGACATATAATTYCAAAATAACTACCTCTGAGGTACTTTTCCTTTTCCCCTGAAGGGCCGTGACAGGTTGCTGCTGGACATGGAGTATAGGAACAGCTGGACCACACTCATGGTGCCCAGTGGGCACATACTCCAGTTCTAGCACAATTCTCCATTGGGTGAGGAGCATCAGYCCCCTTCCCTTGTGGGCTGGTCCTGTTTCCGATCTAGACCTACCTCTGTTACCAGGACTACTCAGAGAGTACAGCACCGTTCAAAACACAAATGAAGCATTTGTACTTAGAGCAAGAATCACTGCGTCCCCTGTCACAGCTACCTTCCTAATGTCCTTGGTACATCCCTGTGGGAACGCCTTGATGATCCCCTTCATCTGCTCTAACTCCAGGCTGGCCCTGGACGCAGTAGTTCCCCCCTCCTGTGAATCTCTTTGTACCTAACAAAGCCCACTTCTGGCCAGAAATCCTTCTCACCACAAAACTGCTGGTGCTGTCACCAGTGGGAAAACAGGACTGCAGGTGAAGGACCACACAGTGCCGCAGCGGGGATTTACATCCCCCTCAGCTGAATGTGCCACCGACCCCTAATCTACCTTCCCGACCACTGTGAAAAGGGACGAAAAGCTTAACTCTAGTGCTGAGATTCWCCAAGGGGGGCTTGTTTCTCCCCACGCTCATCTGCTTAACCCGAGCCCCCTGCCCTGCGGCTGTACTGCAGAGATGGGCTGTAGCCCCCTCGCTCTGCTCTCCCCCCACCCCGCCGTGCCTCTGCAGAGGACAGAATGAAATTACGCCCGCAAGGCAGTGGTGGTGGTGGGARCAACTAATGCCTTTAATTAATTACAATTAATGTGCAAATCATTGGCTAAAGACTTCTTAAGAGTGTTTTGTCTCTTCTTCATCACGATTTTCTGCTTTTTCTGTAGCAGGAGAGGAGAAAATGTGCAGTTTTTTGTCATCAYCCCCTTCCTTTAAAAACCTGTTTTCTGGACCTTTTAAGTTTTTCTCCTCTTGTTTCTTTCCCTTGCTTAGCAGCGTGCTAAGATTGGGAAAGGATATATGGAGAGACAAAAAGGATATGAAAGAAGTAATACTAGTTGGAAGACAAAAGAACATTTTGTACAAAAATGTTTGCAAACTGTGTCGGACACAAAATTATTTCCTTTCAAAACCTGTAGACTGAAAATGACTTTAAAATTAGCCAATTCTTTTAATTTTTAATTTTTTTACCRATTTTGTTATCAGTGTTTCCAGGGACACATTTGTGTAATAATGACTTTTCAGATGACAAAATCTTGCAAGAGGCAGCCTAGCCTGAAGCAGAACACTTCCAGGAGCACAACCCAGCAAGGTGGGTAACGTCTTCATTGGGCTCGGGTTCTTATGTTTCCAGCTGTCACTTTTAATAAACATGTTTCAGATCAAGACTTACAGGGTGTGAAATACAGGAATAATAAAGGAGGAGAAATCATCACTTGGGTACTTTTGAATATAATCAATACACATGAAATAYTGCATTGTGACAAGCAGAGAAGGGATAAAATGAAGGCAGTTATAACTTTTTAATAAACTGCTATTAGGGTACATGAAAGCAGTATGAGTTACATTATCATGCAGAGTTAAACCATGAATCCCAAATATATATTTCTTCTCCTTGCATCCAGGTATGCTCAAAGAGCCTCAGACACATGAAACTTGTTTAAAAGGGCCAGAGCCTCAAGCAGCGTAAATAGAGTTGCCTCCTTGCAATTAATGGAGCTGTGTCAGATTTTACCATAGAATATATGACCTTGATTTTTTTATGAGCTAGTAAAACAGGCAATGGCATTTAAAATGAGAATAAGTCCAAACAAACAAAAATATCCCTGTGTCTCTTGTTCTGATGCATTAAGATGCACTCATAAAATTGGATTTCTATTTTTAAACCACAGTGTTCCCTTCTTGTTTTGATACTGGAAGTGTTAAGACATTCATGGCCTTAATCCCCACTGTCTCTCCAGAGATCCTGGCAGTAGTGGAGCTGCTTGGAAGTGAAGACTGAACTGCAGGTTGTTTTCCAGCTGCCAACAGAGAGAAGAGGGCATCAGGAATCTGGTGGCTCTGTGTCTTTTCTCCTCCCTGCCTGGATATYGGAGAACCTGTACCACATGTGAGTTTCCTCTGATGCCCTGAAAACTTGTGTTATAAACTACAAAAATATTGCCACATTGTCAAGAATGGAAATCAAGTACTCGTGTGCCCGATGGAAAAAAAATCAGAAAAGCCTATATAGAAGCGGAAGAAAACTGAATAGCTGTTGAGGAGGCTCTACAGCAGAGAAGATGAAAAGATATTTTTTTACTGTGCTTTGATGCATATGCATTTGCAACAGCAGCAGGCAGAGGGCCTCATGACTGAATAAGCTGAAATTTTCTGTCTGCAGCAATATCATGTTATCATATTCCTGCCTGATGAAGAGCTAYGTTGTGGTTCAGGAGATCTGAGCCTTCTAAAGAGACACGAAATAAAGTTTCTGTGGTTTGTGCTCCCTAAAGGTTCCTCAAGACATTTATTAAGAAGGCAGATGTGAACCAAACCATTGTGGCCACTACCGCTTTGCACTGAATCTCCTCCTTTACCTGAACTTTATTGTTAAAGATGTATCTGATGACATTAATTAAAGTCACATTACTGCTAAATATATGTCATAGTCCTGCTGCTTTCCAGCAGAGGGTAAGGGATTGTACACACAGCTCTGCACAGATACACTTTTGCCTTTATTTGTAGCCCCACTGACTTATCCCAGCTGACCTAGGACTACCTGCGTGTCCTGAGCACTGTGGTCAGTTGTGACAATTCTGCCTTCTACATGCTTCAGGATCTTTCAGAATGAAAGATGCTAAATGGTCTAAGATACAGCATTTGTCCCTAAACTATTATGGGTCCCTGAGCAGGGAGTCTTCCAGGGATAAAGGAATGAAAACTGGACTCTGCTGAGCTTTGCAAATGAACAAGAAGCCATCTAAAGAGTAGGCAAGTCCAAGCTAATCTGCTGAGGAACTGCAGATTAAGCCTGCCTGACACTGGCATTGCCATTGGAAGGGCAACTGTTTGAACATCTGAAATTTTATATGAGTGGAAGGAGAAGCCTGAGACCTTTTAATATGGATTATTGCCATTCATATGGAATTGCATAATATGCTTAGGAATGAAAGACAATTGAAGCTAAGGGGAGCAGCAGAGCTGGTAAACAAAAGTATTCAACTTCTCACCAAAAGGATTGCCCATTTTTTTGTGTAATTGGAGTCCTAATTCAAAGTTTTGTTTAAATCCAATTGCTATTTTTAAACCAAATTTCAGACAACAGTTTAACAGTCATTGAAATGTTGAGTGTATTGTTTGTGTAGGCGAAAGCCATGAGAAGYACCAAATTAATTCCTACTAGTGATGAAAGCAACTCAAATGCAAAGCAGCCAAAGATACTTGGCTGTGACAAAAACGGATGCATATCATTAGAYAACTCTGGATTAGATCTGTTTTTCTCAGCTGAAGGACTCCCCTCTCTTTTCTCCCACAGCAGCTCAGTACTGATTCAACAGATTTGATTTGTGTGGTGTGGCATTTGCCAGGTTTGGCTGCAACCTCTTAGCTACTGCCCTGCGTCCCAAAGATTTTGAGGGAAGGTCTCTCATTCAAGATCTAGKTCTGCTCATCTTCAGCTATCACGTGTGATTCTGGTGCATTCAATCAGTATACTCAAGTCTGACATCCCTGATTTTGTTCCGTGGTCCTGACTTTGTGGTTCTGTCCTAAACAACATATTTTTCCTATCATCTAGTACCTTGAGGAACTATGATCTCCTTTATCTTAGTTGTGGAGATCYAGGCTTCTTAGCTGGTTCTCCTTCTGGGGACAGTTAGTGAAACTGTGGATGCGCAAACCTGTCCTTTCAGGAAAAGTGAAAGGATTACTGAAAGTGAGAAAGGGGAAGGAGGGTATATACCTGAAAAAGACATCATGGTTCAATGGTGAGGTATGYTGAGTTTTTTCCCAGATTTTGTACTGTCCATATTTGATCAAAACAGGCACAACCACTGTTAAATGTAAAAATAGGGCACTGMAGTAAGAAAGTCAGTCTTTGGTCCAGACTGAAGTGTTTTGGCAAACTGGGAAAAAGCAAATGAATGAGAAAGCCAGTGAAGAGAAGGTATGGTTTTACTCCTAGGAGCATTAAACATACTTGAAAAAGGATGTCGGAAAGATCGGGTCACAGAGCTCAAACCATTTGCTAAACAAACTCAGCAAACACATTGCTGAAGGTACCACTCCACTGAAATGCCTAAYAGGGTTGTAATGGGAATAAAGTCGATTTCCAGGGAAAGATGGATAATTTATTCATGGGTTCAGAAATGCTTTCTGTCCAGAASTGGAAATATTAAAGCAAAGACTCTCTCTTGAGTCATTACAGATTATAAAAGACCCACAGGAATGTTAAATTYTTCCTGGATTTTCCTTAAGTCCCAAACAAGGGTCTGGATCCTGTGTATGCTTTTAAATGTGGTCAATCTTATTGATCCTGTCCTTACTCAATACCAAACTGAAAGGAACAGGAAGTTGAGCATAAATGTGCGGAACAGTTTGGCTCTTGCCGTGGCTTCGTCTAGTTTTTACATGGTGTTAGTTCAGACCAGGTGACACACTACAAAGAGACTCAACCTCARTACAAATTGGCCCAGTGTCATTCATTTCAGGGTAGTTTTATTTACTGAACATTGGAAGTAAATGTATATTTGTGCTATTCAGACTGGAAACATATACTAAAGAGATGGAAAAAAAAAAGATCAGATGGGAAAAGTTTGAGCCTCTATCACTATTAATGCGAAGACAAAATATTCTTTTTGATGGTAAAGAACATTCACTTAGTAACAGAGCAATCCACAATAAAACCTATTCTTGTGTTTGCAAACATCTGAACAACTCTTCTTAAAATGCAAAAAGTGCTTACAGTGCATGCAGTCCCACTCTTTTCTATGCACTCCCACGTGTGTCTTATGATCTGGACAAACAATTTTACACCACTGTTCAGTCATTCTGATTTTGAAAAGAATCAAACAGTATTTTCAGACTTATTTGTTCCATAAATTTAAGTCMATTTTATTCTAATGTTGTTAACTCTTCCTCAGGGGAAGATCTGTGCTTGCGTAGCATTGAAATCAGATGCATGTTGTGCATAAGAAATTCCAGGACACAATGTCTAGCTTGGAGGCACCTGAACAAGCATGCTTTCAGAGTACAATAACTAACTATAAGCTAAGAATAATACAACTTACTATGCATGTAAGATGCATACAAAAATATGACCAGTCATAAACTGACTATCATGGAGTAACTACTCCATAATAATATATACAGTAAATTGTTAAAATGGCCTTGAGGCAGCAATGGGTGTTGAGACCCATTCCTGGGTGATGTCCCATCTGGAGGTGGAGGGGAGCCGTGGCAGGGACGTGCCTGCACCGTCTCTGTCTCCCATGGGTGGATGTTGCAGCCCAGCAGCAAGGAGTGGGCAAGGGGGCAATACATGGTTGCCCTGGTGCCTCTGGCCTCATCTTCAGGGGGGTCCATTTCCACGGGTTGTGTGGTGGCAGCGGTGGCCGCAAGGAGAGTGGCATATCTGCCCCAGACAGTTTTCCCATCTTCCCTCTTCCTTTGTCAAAGCTGCTTTGCGTGGCTCATGGTGTGAGCCCTCTCTCACCACAGGCCCTGGTAACAGCTCTGGAACAGCAGGCAGTGAGGTCACTGGTGACACAGGCAGGCCATGGCGATRTCATACCTGGCTTGGTCCTCCAACACCAGAGGGATCCTCCTGAACTCTGCCCCACGGGAGCATCCTCAGGGYCAATGGGTGTCCTTCATTGGGAGTGGGGGCTGAGGGCTGCCCTCCTGGGGACCCTTCTCCTGGGCCATGTCACTTCCCAGAAGGGCTGCTCCTGCACCAGAAAAGTGCTCTYGGCCTCCCTGTGGAGGGTCACGGGCTCTCGCTCAGGGTGCATCCCCTACTATCTTGAAGACATCAATGGGTACGGGCCCTARGACTGACCCTGAGGGGTCAGGGAGCAGCCTGGTGTGGGGGGGCTGAGCCCAGTGTAGGCCATGCCATGCCCTCACCCCCACAGTGTGCTTTTGGAAAGCCCAAAGTCCAAAATCARTTTTGTTTCCTTAGTATAAATCAGACACCTGAAGACGCCAGACTCTTTTAGCATTTGCTTCTGCTTAATTTAAAAGTATTTTTCTGGCCAATAAAAGTGACGTTTATTTCATACAAAATATTGGCTTCACTGCTCCTACTTCAATCAATGATAGCATCTTTTCAGAGGAATATACCTAATCATAGCTCTTTTAAGTAAATCAACAGTGCAGTTGGATAATTACAGTGTYGCAGAGCTAGTTAAATCAGAGCATCTAAAAACAGTACTGCTGAAATCAGAAAACTGAGAAAGTTTCAAGATACATCCCATTTACTAGTCAAAAACCAAGTGAGAAAACCACTGGTTGTTCTGGGCTCAGTAAACAGCCATCAAACACAGTCCTGAAGAAATGGTTGTTGACTCTACCAAGAAACGAATTGAAGGACAAAATTCAGCAACTCAGAAGCGCACGCACATTTACCAAGTAAAATCATCAGCTGGTGTTATTTCAGAAATGAGTTTCCATAAACACACCAAAAAGTGGATTTTTCTGCCTCAAGAGGCTGATATACTGACACAAGCAGATATTTTCCATTTCATTCTCTTTACCATTGCATYGGTGTTCACAAGTCCTACCAATGATGGGAGAAAGGAAATCCACAATAWAAAAGTCTGTGCTTTGAAAGAACTAATAATAAAAATGCCAGATTGTTTAGGAGAGGTGAATGAGTTGCATAGTGGCAAACAGCTTCACCCAACATTAGACATTGGATCTCTCCAGACTGGAGACAGAAAAAGATGTAATGTCTCCAACARAAAGTCCCATGCTCTTGCTTAAGGACTATGACTGCAACAACTCAGTAGAGCTTTGGATCACACTTGGTCAAAACTATTGAACACGTTTGGCAGTGATGCAGCCTCTCATCACCATTTGTTTATCCCACTACCACATGCAGAGTTTTGGGTGTTTCCTTCCATTTACAGTTCATTACCATGAAAATTTCGTATTTGCACTGCTCAATATTTAATACTCCCCAATGAGTTATTTGTGGTGAGCTCAGACTATTGGACTGAGGGTTTCCAAATGCCAACTCATGTTATTYCTTTGCAATACCCTTTCACGTGCAGGGCTGTAAACTGGTCTGAGACTTTCCTTTGCCTCTACTTCAATAATTATTAATCTAAAAATGTAGTTGGAGAGCCTGGTGTACCACTGATCCATGGTTTCTTCCAGTCAATAAAGTGTGATGATATTCCCTGGCCTTTTTGTACTGCTGTTAGCATCAAAAGTACCATCATAAAGCTAACCTTGCAGAGGATGCAAAAAAGTAATAAAACTATTATTGCCTGCTGCTTTGTAGCCTTTGAGTAATTCAATATGAACTGCGGAGCAGAAGAAGGAAGAAAAAACAAACCACTTTACTGCAAATATGTGTTAAAATAAGACACATATAATAAAAAAAGATTTTTTGTGGCTTAAATTTTTGACAATGTTTGCTTGAAACCCAGAAGCCAGAACTTCCTTGACTTGCAGACCCTATAACATTGGCTGTGTACAGGTGCTAACTCATATATGGGACGCATTTTTCTTTGCTGTTATTTAAAAGCAGTGTCCGTCCAAAGCATCTGACAAGGTGTGTATTAGCAAGCCTGTGACTCCTTGGCTTAATGATTCCCATTGCAATGGGTCCCATCGACTGAACCAGAAAGGTCTCCGTGCTGGTTTCTGTACAAGGCATCACGTCCCTGGGGGAGTTCCTGTTGTTGGAAATACAGAGGATGGATGTCACTCTCCCACATGAAGCAGAAATTATCTTGGATGTTTGCTAAGTTCAAAATTTATGAAAAAAACAGAGTTATTCAAAATGATGTGAACACTGGCAGTATCAAAGTTAATGGTTCATAACTTTTGTTCATGCATAGCAGCTGGAACAAACAAGGAGTAAGAAAAGGTTCGGTTCTGCCCGTCAAGTCACACCAGTTACAATTCAGAAGAACGGCAGAATAGCACATAAATAAAATTTCCAAATTATGCTAGATTGGGAAGAATGGGAAAAACACCACAGTTAAGGAAATAACAGGCAAGGAATCCYAGGGTCTTGTAAGGGACAGGATGGACCTGCCAATAAATAAAATCATTACCTACAAGCATTTGAAGCACGTAACCATCAAGAGTAAAATCCCAGATCCCTGAAGTCAATAGAAACATTCCTGTTAGTGAAAGTGAAGCCACAATTTAATCCTGAACATGAAGATTAGTTTCCCATTAGGCAAAGAGGACTAGCAAGGTAAGGAAAAGGGAATTTGCTTAAAAATGATGAGACTGTATCAGGCAAAACTTCCTGCTAGCGACATATATGAGACAGCATGATGCTCTGCCAAAGGAAATACTCAAATCTTAAACTGGACTAGACTAAGCCCTGGAAAACACACTGTCTTGGTAAATCTTTCCATAGCAACAGATTGGCTTAGGGGGTTGAATTATTCCTTTATATTTCTAAACTTGTTTGACAAACATAAAAGAAAAAAGTTTCTAGGATTTGCTCTGAAGTTTATATACAGGCTCCAAAATAAGTGGTATAATGTTTATAGATCATTTCAGTCAGTGTACATAGTACTCAGCACACTGAAAAGCAAGCACTTACTTAGGTTTGTACATTGAATCACAACAAATTTTTATTTTGGCCTTCAAATTTCAAATTCTGACTTGTCCAGGTTTTCAAAAAATGTTGCTGCTAAGCCAAGCAGACTTTGATGCTTCAATTTATTGTTGCCAGCTCCTGCCAGCTGAAATGGCCATTGTTGTGTACACAAAAATGTTGCATGCTACATGTTGAGGAGATAGGGATCAGGTGGAAAAACTAGGGACAGATTAGTACTGCTGGAATAAAATCTTTCACAGCAGTTTTCTGGAGTAGTCAGGATGGCTGGAAAAAGCCTGCACAGGGGAAAAAAATCTGTTCTGAGATGGAAACTAGTTACCAGCATTTAGATGAAACCAATACAAATAGGAAAAAAAAAAAAAAGAATTAAAAAGAAAAAAAATTGAAAAAAGATTTGGGCAGCACGTCTGTGCCCATTCCACAGAGGATGCTGTGAGCTCTCTGTCGCTTGCCTATGCATTACTCCTAGACATTCTTCTTCTTTTGCACATTTTTAAGGTCCATGGTACAGGCCTTGGGGGTGTTAGCCCTATGGAGAGTTTTAGCATGTGGTTTATAGGATGGAGGCTGATTGCTCCATCTAATACACCACATCTGTCCTTCCATCCCTTCCATTCCTACTCCTGCTCCCCCCTCCACTAGGTACATCAGGACCTCCCTCCCCAAAATTAAAGTACAMTCACATAAAAAATCTGATTGTTTTTGGGAAGTTATGTTTTCTTAAGCTAGACAGATATATCTCATGATATACTGTTTTCCACATTTCAAGTACTTGCAGCCAAAACATCCATTAATCAAATTAGAAGAAACAAAAATGCTGTTCTGAAAATGTTCATTATAGTCCTCAGCCCCCTGAGGTCTAGAAAATCTCTCTTTTGCTGAGTCTGACTAGAATAATATTTTCTTGTACTTCTTGCTTTATGCAGGACTGCATGTTGTAAAAAAGGAATATAGTTTTAATCTAAGAAGAATACTCCCTGCTCAGAAAAGAAAGAAATTCCAAGTCTTGTCAAGGRGTGTTTTTCCACTGACAGCACTGGGCATTTGAGCAGCTCTTTAATTCCTCTGCTATAGTGATTCTGAAAGAATGGAGGTAGAACTGCATTTCCCTACAGGCCTACTGTGGATTGATTAACTTTTGTTGCTTGGATCCAGGATGAGAGAACTGAGAGAAGGCACTGAAGCAATGTAAAAACCTCATATCTGCAAACCTCCAAATCTAGTTATGTCTAATATTACAGGTCARCTGACATAACATTTTCTCCTTATTACATTATATATCCATAAGTAAGAGCCTGAAATGGTTTCTTTTTAAAATCTGTGACAAACTGATTACTAATGCTTTCTAAGTATTAAACCCACTTAGAAAATCTGTCTTTGAATTTGCAAATTTTTACAATGCTTTGAGTGTGGATCACACCCATGAAGCAGTTCCTTCAGCCCTAGAACTCACATGTACCTGAAAACTTGAAGAGCTTTGAAAATTTTTCATGCTATCTCGACTTTTGTTTAACTGAAATCCAGAACTACTGATGATTTTAATGATTAATTCAYCTCAGCAGGCTCAGGGTAGTACACATCAGAAAATCCCTCTTTATTCCTATATTGCATGGAAACAGAAAATGCAAACTCACTTCAGAAGRTAAGTGGGTTTGATCACGACAGGCTGGAAGGTTATGAGCAGTGTAACCCAGCAAATAGGAGCCTGCACCCRGAATAGTTCTCTCGATGCCACGATGCCTAAGTATAGCAGACTTTGACTTCTGTCAAATTTTCTTCCCACTACATGCTGAGAAGAGAGCTCTCTATTCCTCTGCTTATATGAAGGTATTCATTGTAATGCAATTGAAGGTCAAATCCAAACAACTACAGTAAAAATTGAAGCAAATCACAGGGCCCCACAGTTCATGAGATCTGGAAAGGCACCAAGCTTTTGTAAGCAAATATGATTTATTGCTCTTGCTATTAGCAAACCACACACCATAGTTAATATTGCAAAATAATCTGTAATTGTAACTTCCTGTTTTCACTTCCCTAAAATTATCTTCAAAGGATCAGTTTCACATCAAAAGTTTCTTAAGTTCAAGGAATATTTTATCACTTACATTTGAAACTAYATTTTAGCAAATCATGCCTTTAAACAATACTATTTTCCAAACCTTAAGTGCTTGTCAAACCATGCTAAGATAGCAAGTGACTGAGAATGAACTCTTGGATGTGTTAAACATTAAAAATAGATGGCTTCTGCAGCTGGCCTTAACTGTAAAGCACTTGCACYACATTAGAAAAAAGGCAGAAGGACTTTCCCACCTCATACCCCTCCACCAAAGCACATAGCTGAACAAGGCTTAGAGAGAAAAGCTTGAAAGGAATTGTCCAAAAATAGTTAAAAATGGCAGAGGTGGCAAAGATGTTTGTTCCTTCAGGCAATTCTGATGACGCATGGGGGATACACACCAGCTGAAACAAGCAGCACGCAAACAAGCAGGACACTGAAAGCCCAAGTGTACTCACAACAAGCTACAAACTTCCCCAGCACAATGCAATAGAAGAAAATTAAATGTATCCAGGTAAAACCAAGCTAAAATGAAGAGACTGCATGTTCCCAGTATTCCTACAGCAGTTTAAACTGTAAGCAGACTACCTTGAAAAGAGGCTGAGATCTCACTCAGTGCTTGCACCACAGAAGTTAGTGATGACAGCTGAAAAAAGMGAATTCTTTAACTTGGTGGCACTAAACCTGGCACAAATGAGTCATAGAACGGATGTACAAGGGAAACCAAAACACGTGCCCACAACAGACTATGCACTGTCACATCCTTGCAAGAGTTGCTGAAAGATTATCAGGATGTTTTTGCATAAAGATAGTTTCCAAATACGTTTCAGCTGGGATAAAATGATTCAGAGGGTAAAACAGCTGCTGCTGAAAATAACAATTACATGCAAAGAAGTAAGTAATGGGAGTAAGAAAGCCAATGGAATAATTAGAAATCTTTCCTGAAGTGCTACGGCCCATGTTAAGAGCATATTAGATATTGAGGAGTCAGGCCGCTTCACCTTTGCAAAGATCAAGCAACTCTGTGCCCTAAAAAGAGCTCCYTCCTAAAAGTCAAAGGAGTATTACGTAACTTGGCCCAAGCCAGAATACTGTCAGGAGTTCGCACCAAAGAGAGTTAATGGAGAAAAAATACAGTTATATCATCAAATTTGGACACCGCTCAGTAGATACAGATGGTTGAGAGTGTTGTTTAGAGATCAAATTGCCAGCAGAAGACTATCAGAGCYGCCAGGAAGATATGTTAATAGGTCTCACAGGGATCAGCATCATCGTTTATCACATTCTTGTATAAAAACATGGGAAAAAAAGGAGCAGAAGCTACAGAAGGTCATGATCATAGTACCACTTCTCCCACAGAAGAGCCTGGAGAACTAACCAAAAACTGAAGAAAGAAGAGGTAAAATTGTAATCGAATGTATAACAAAGCTGTTCTGGCTCACTTCTACAGGTTACATTTTAGCCCCTCAAAATCTAAAAACTGCAGAACAGCTTTCTGCACTTAATGATACTAAATCAGTTAGGGACCATTAGAGTTTGTAAATTATCTGAGAACTTATCTCCACAGTCTCTTAGATGTGTGTGATGACTGAAGCAACCCCTAGACGAAGGTGCTCTGATATAATTAGTTTAAATAAACACRATCCCTAGTAATAACAAAGAACTGATGGCAAGACTATTTCATCAGAAGCTAAAGGAGTCTCCAGTGAGATGGGACATGTCTCACATAAAAGARCAGCTTATACATCTAGATCACTGCYGTCAAAAGAACCATTTAAAATAGCAAAGGGGTATCTGTAAAAAAGTTGTACACCCAAGGTCTGACAATTATGTCCAAAGATATGATTTGAGGAAAGGAAAAGCTATTGTAAATTACCACAGGGATTTTATAAAAGCCATCTCCCACCAAATGCCTTTGATGCATGCTCTTGAACTGTCAATACTCCACTTAAGAGCATTGCCACTTCCTTACCAGTACCTACATGCAGCACAGAAATAAGGCAACTGCACAGGCGTAAGATAAGTTTTATCTGATGCCCTTAAATAAGCCAGTTACATGCCATTTTCATAGCAGAATGGATCATTTATAATGCAGATTTTCATGAGTTCATGTCCAGGACGGCACGCCAGTAGGTCAAAATGCCTATTTGTCTTTCAAGAATACTTGAACTGTTTGAAACAAATTGAGCAAACAAGACAAAAATAATATGAAAGAGCGGTGAAAGACGGACCACTGATAACTCGACACACTAGAGCGTTTCTAGAGTTGAAGACTTTATCTTGATAAGCAAATTGTGATTCAAGATCCCAGAGACAAAGCCAAGTGGGGGAAATGGAGGCCAACTGTGTCTCYAGCTGACCTTTACGCAATGGTCTTTTCCGCTGAAAACTGTCGAAGTGATTTCATTACTCTATTTTTCTTCTCAGATGTCTRGGAACCAGGAGTTGGAGTGTCCATGACTACTACAGTGCTCACTCATTGTGGACAAAGCAATGGCATATCCTAGCTGATGTAACGGCCAACCAGRACAGTATTGCAAGACAGACAGACGGACAGCTTTTTGATAGTATTTTCTAGGAAGTAGGAGCTAAGTCATGTCCTCTCACCCCTAAGGCACTGTCAGTCACAAGGCTACCACAAAACTAAACTGGCAGTTTTAATGACCTTGTTTTAGAAAGCTGTAGACTGATCTCTTCTGGGAARGAGACCAATATTGCAGACTGTTTGATGAAAAGGAACAACTATACCTTGTTGCCTGTAGGAGCATTACTGAACTGGCATTGGTGGCTTGCCTGTCAGGGAAGAGTAGCAAACAGGTCTGTGCTGCACACAGTATGCTAATGGACGAGCAAATCTCTCCAAAATCTTACTTTTCAGTTATGTACACAGGCAGAAATACAAATATTATAATCCATTAAATATATATTCAGTTTAAACTGATCACTTTTAGCAATCCATTAAATACACGTTCAGTTGAATCTAACCACTGGAAAGCAATGAAGAGAAAATGAAAAATTAAGATACAAGGAACAAATATACTGAAGAACTACAGAGCTGTGAACGCCTGACATGATATAGCCATGGCATAGGCAACTACCCATAACTGTCACTATAGATCAAACATGTAGATTCAGTTCCCATTTCAGCCCTCCATCATACAAGGAAGAAGTGCCCAGAGACGAAGTCAGAGCAAAATTCTTTTCGACTCATAACACTGCCTAGCGCACTTACCAGGGTACTGGACATGTCCATAATCTTCCCAGCTCTGCTACTGATGTGTTGGAGCCTGGAAAGTTCCCCATTTCTAACCCAAGGAGTTATACTGATTTCAAGCGTAAAATGCTCTGAAATCTGCTGATGAAGACTCTAAGAGTGATGTGKTGCAATTCTGAGTTAAGAGAGCACCAAAAAACCTATTGTAAAATGCTCTGTTCRCACTTCTTTTGAATATCCACAAAAATGGAAGAAGATTTAAAGTCTATAAACTTCTTATTTAAGAAGTATGTAATTTGCTAGTTTTGATTTTAAAAAAACCAACAAAACACACAGAATTAATTTTCCCAGAGCCCAGGTAAGCCTTGCCTATGTAAGTTTTGTGCACATTTTTTCCCCAACTTGCGGCTACAGCTGGAACAGTTTCCACAAGACCAAAGAGGAGGTCAGAAACTACAATGCTTCACATTTTAACAGCTACACTAGCTTGGCTCTGTTGCTCCCATCCCTTATTTTCTCCTCCTCCTTTTAGTTATTTCTCTAGTGTGGAAACACCTCCTCATCTTTRCTGAATGCTCACGCTTTTTGTGGCTCAGAGGCCAGTTTTTTCTTTGAAGCACAGATCAGTGCTGTGGAGACAGGTATTTCTTAGGAAATGTTAAACAAAGTGGACACACCTGTCTCTCTCAGATGGGGCAGTAACGATCTGCAGCACAGACAGTTTTTCCTTTTTACAGAAACTTCAGCTGAATATTTCTGCTTTCTCCTTAGAGCTGCTGCCCCACGCCCTTTCTCCGTCTCCACGGCTTCTCTCCAGTGTGACCACTTTTCTTTCTGCTCCGGTGCCAGTCCAGTGCTGCTCCTCAAGGACAAGGCTATGCAGTGCATGCGGTACCTTGCAGATACTGGAGACAACTTCACACCAACCGACCTCCAGCTCTGGGAGAAGTCTAGTCACAGCAACATGGCATTCAGACAAGGCCACTGCCTCAGCATCTCCCCAGGCTCTCCAGCAGCTTYTGCCACTTGTAGCCACCATGTTTTTACAGAAGGCAAGGAAGGGGTAGGAAGAAGGCGGCACGAAAAGCCTGAGGAAACAATTAATACCCTTCACTGGAATCYATGAACCCACCCTTTCTTAGCCAAGTCCCTCCTTTCTTCTAGAAATTTGTCCCAGTTGTAATAAATGCAAAGCCATTTGTTGCTTCAGAAATCTCACTGTTTACAACTTAAATAATTTGCTTCATATGAACAAAATTATCTAGCAACACAGAGAAGAAAAAAGATACTAGAGGAACTGTATGTCTAAGTTAATGGTCAGAGATTTGAGCCACAACTGCACAACTGATGTGACATAGCCAGCACAAGCAGTTTAGCCAAACGATCTGCTAGTATAGCTCTTAAAAGAGCTGTTAGAAAACAAACAAAAAATTGATTCCAAAAGGACTCTAGATACTTTCTCCTGGGTTGTTTTTTTTTTTTCTTTTTAAATTTGGCATTTCCAAAGAAAATGTATGTAAAATTCATATGTAAAATTCAATCACAATACTCTTCTGAAATGTAGGAAGAATAAATAGTAAAGAAAACAGGCAATTGACAAACAAGCTGATGCAGTTTTTGTTCTGTAAGTTTAGCAAAATATTTTCAAATGTTGTAAATTAACAGTTATCTGTATTGTCTTTCCTTACAGGATCTCAACAGGCTTTCACAAACAGTAAACAACAGGATGTTTCAGCATCTTAATGAAATTCATAAGGAACTGATAAAAATCTTTGCACATTCAGTAGAGCTAAATACAGCCATTTCTTGGATGAAATATGGCATGCTTTCAGCACATAATACTACAATCCATCTAGCGAAAAGGCAGAATACCATGTCCTATTGAAATTTAAAAGGGAAGGCATATAGGAAGATTACATTCACCCTTGCTATTATTATGCGTTGAGGTAGCTAACGTTAACATTCTTGTTACTAGTAATGAGTACAAAATCTCAGTTCTAGTTTCACTCTGGAAAACTAACCCCTAGCACCAGAATGAAAATACCATTCAGGAGAGACTCTGGTGGAATCTGTGTCACTGTGAATACCTCCTGCAAGCACAGATACTGTCGCAGGACCTCACCTGTCCATCCCMACCTGCTTGTGCATATTCTAGACCGTAGAGACATATGCTTGCCAGATCCTCCATCAGGAAAGCTGGGTCTAATTAGGCTAGAATATCTTTACTCCAACCCTCCTGTGATTGCTTTCATCACATGGTTTGACTTCTCCCCACTGCAAAAGTCAGAGTTACCTTCATTCGATCACCATTAATGGGTCAAAGAGGAGTAGATATAACCTACTAATCAGGCTGGGAAAACCTGGGTCAGTTGTCCTTAGGGACTGCAGCTAAACTTTCCAACTGTAAGCACACAAAAGTGGAAGCTCCTTAGACAGATACAATCTATTGATCTCCTTTCCACCTTCAGGAGAAAATGTGCAACTTAGACCTCCAAGCTAGGTGTAAAATGGCAATAAATAGCCATGCCTCATTGCTCACAGCATGGGGGCATTCCTTCTTCAGTGGGACAAAAAACGGGGGATGAGGCATGGTGGTGCTTTGCTCCAGTCATGTTTGAAGATAAGGGATACACATGTGCATACATACACAAACATTGCTAACAATGGAAAAATAAACTTTGGCTTTGGAAAGCTTCCTGACTTCACAGAGAAGTGCAGAGGCATGACAAAAGCCTCATCCACATATCCTCTTCTGGAAAACATCTCATCTTGGGATGATATATAACATATAAGACGAAGAGCACAGTGCACAGGGAATGTAGATAAAACACTCATTCATTACTGTTGTGAATTTTGTAGCCCACAAAAAAAGGGGATTGTATTTTTTGCTCTCTTCCTGACACTGCAATGTACAAGATGAYGTCTGTTTACAGGTTAGAGGAAGCATAGCTCCCAGTAGATACCGAAGCAGCCATGCTATGAAGCACAGATACATTTCACATGCGCACTCTGTTTAGTCATATGTTATTTTTATATTGAGTTAGAATGAAATCTGTCCTAAAAATCATCGATGTGCAGTTGCCTTTGCAAATGTGGTAGTATGCTGACAGCACCCTTCAAAATGTCCCTGAAAAGGAGCAGGATGTAGGAGGAAAGAGCAAGTCAGGAGGATACAAAAGGCACAGGAAGGTGGCAGGTGGTCCAAGAAAGTACTGAGAGCCTTCATATGTGCCGCAACATAATTTCTTTCATTGTATGAAGAAGAAACTTGCAGCACGTGATCTGCTGTGTCCTTCTGAGATCTCAGGATGCAATTGTGGCCAACATTAAAACTTCCATTGACTTCAGCAGGATGAAGATTTTACTCCAAGCCAATCTACAAGACAGATGCATTWTGAGCAAAGTGGAACTAAGGACATMAGAAAATGACATGTCCCTAGCATTAACCAGCTAGAAGGGATCCCCAGCCACCTCCGAAGAAMTGAGGCTCATCTCCCGTTTACATCAATCCACATATGTTAGATGTGTCTTAATTTGAAATGATGGCAAGAAGAAAACTCTCTGTGAAAAATAAATTCCACAGRGCAACAAAAGATAAAAAGAAAACTTTTCCAGTTAAAATCTTCTGAATATTTTCTTCTTTCTGGTTTTAGAACCCTATAAATATAGTCTGCTGAACTTCTAGAAATCATTTTGTGCCCTGATAAAAACTTGGTTTGCTTTTCTCTTGTGTATATATTCCTATTTAATTTAGCTTGATGTAAATTTAGGATGAGAAAACACAAATTATTTTCATCATGAATATATAGAATATGGAAAGTAATCACAGCAGCCTTTCTATAAAAAGAAAACTGAAAAAGAAATACATGGAGAGAATAACATTGGATGGAATTGGTAAAAATGAAAACTGAGAAGGTATTTGCTTCCCTAAAAATAGAAACTATTTTGATCAGAAAACGGGGTGAAATATTCTCAGTTTTATTCTGGCTTTTTGACTTGTTTTAATATCAGGAATAAAATACTGCACCCTCCAAATGGCACCCAGTATTTAACACGGCAATGCTTGTTACATTTTCTRTATTTTCCTCACACAAAACAACCCAGAAGCAACTGAGAAAATAACATAAGGCAATACACGCAGAAATACCATCTTATCCAATTGAAATATGAGCTRTCAGAGAAAGAAAACTTATATTTGCTAAGATTCAATAAAAATGGCAGGTCCTGTGAAATAATTTGAATGTCTACTGAAGTCTTTGTCTTTTTGTTGTTGTTGTTGTTCTCTTTTCTTTCTATTCCTTGCTTGATTTGGGCTTTCATGCCTCATGAGTTATGCTTAATGAGAGATATAAGATATCCCAGATATAAAATGAAATGCATATTAGATTATTTGGATTATAATAAATAATGTTTAGGAAAGTTCTTGGGAGAGATTTTTGAAGACAACACTTCTGAAATCCATGCAGCATCTAGCTTGATCAGGCCAAAATTACACATGTATCTTCTCCCTGCTGTTAGATGGGGCTAATTGGGGGATACCACCACATTAGGAAAAAAATGCTTACAGTCACAGTCTTGTAACACTCTTTTCCTTGCTAATAGGAGACAGGGGCAACTACTACGGGGCTTTCCACTCCTCTAGTACCTGTTCCTGCCTGCATGCAAGCCCTGACCCACAGCACACATGGGGAAGCAAAAGCAGCAGGGATGCCTGCACAGTGAAGGCTGCAGCAGGAGAGGAAGGCACGGGAGGTGGGTTACCTGCAAGAAACTTATCCAGGCCGTACGAAAGCATGTAAAGATGCTAGTAAGTTATTTAATGTGCATCCAAAGTGTAGCACATAGCAGGTTTTGGGAAGTAGAAGCTAACCTTATACCTAGGTCTGGGGTGTTGAAGACAGAAGAAATCTGTTTTTTAAGGCCCTACGAAGAATTTCTTCTTATGATTGATTAAAGAAGGATATGYTTTCTGGGGAAGTTATAGTGAAAACCAGCCTCTTCTCATTAGAAAAAACCCACAGTGCTTTTCTCTTAAAAAAAAATCATGAAGATATTACCACTGCTCTCTGACTGCAGTAATTCTCGGTTTAGAACTTTTTCATGGTGATTACATTTTCCTACTGAACAAAATTAAGTTCATCATTCTTACTTTTCCAGAGGTGAGGTATTTAATGCTAAATGAAACTTACAGTAAAYGTGAAGTATAAATGACAGTACATGATCCACAGCAGTATAAAACAGGACGCACGACCAATTTTATAGTGGACTTCTGTACTTCCTYTCATTCTTCATTTTTACTCACATCTCAGATGCTAGCCAGATAAATTTGCACTTCTCTTCAAGACTTTTCCTTCATTGTCTGTTAATAAAACATGGCTGTCTATAATTTGTTAAACTGCTTTTGTTTAAAAAAATCTACAGCTTGAATGTGATACAAGCTTACAAATTTGTTTTTCATATTTTCTACCACAAAATTTTCACATAAGTAAGACAAGAAGTCTCATGAGACATTTTATAGCCACTGAGAGGTTAGTAGTTTTTATTTAAAGAAAATAATAAATTCTTTCACGATAAGCTATCATTTATGTAATAACCTAGTCAACCATTTTATAATTTTTTCTCCTTGCTTAACTACAGCAAGCTGTTTGCTTTATGATTCCCCATAGCCTTCGGAATATTTACTACTGCAAGTTTCCTATTCCTTTTACGTTCCTGAAAGGGACCTTCTGAAGCCTGGTCCAAGGAGTCAATCAGTGAGTTCACTAATCCCACTCCTGCTTGTAGGTTAAATAAACATTGCTAAGGAATTTAAGTGTGAAAAAGCTGTTTGTCTTCACCAAGGCATTGTGAAGATTGCATGTTATCCTGTCTGGGGACATTAAAGAGCACTGCTGATCTATAATACTGAAAGATATCGGGAAGACTTAAAAATTGGGTTGCATGAAAACGGCGAGGAAAGATTTAATTGTTTGTATCTTGTTTCATCTACATTTAGAAAGAGTAAGAGGGAAGAATGTGAAAACATACATTCATAAAGAATTCTTTTGCCATAGAAAATGCAATTTTTTTCTTGAGGATTTTTTCTTTTTCTCTGCTATTCATCCATTCTGCTATAAACAGAAAACAGACCTTTGAGGAAAAGGGATGGGATTGTGTGGGCTTTTTTAGGGAGGGGGCAAATATACTAATATTTTGATAGAATTGTTACCACTTATTCCATATATGTCTTTCTCTGGCATAAAACTGAGAAAATGGTATTTCTTCCAAGCTATGAAGGTATTTCCAAACAAGAATAATGCTGGCACTAGGTATCAGCTTATAAATAAAGATGGACCATAATAACACCTCGAACTCAAATGTTCACACCCAAATAGGAAAGAAAAATAACTAGTAGGAATTACTACATATTGCCAATTCGAAGGACTGAAAGTATAGGAGGCCTCATAAAGGTCATAAAGGCCTCATAAAGGCCTCATAAAGGCCTCATAAAAGAACAAAATACAATGGAGCCACACAGGTTTCTACTTAAGGTCATAGTTCTGAGCTTTTCAAGATTCACATTAGCAAGTTCTTCTCTATAACCATGTAAATTAGAAAATTTTGTTTTTAAAGGAAAGTTCATGTTGCCATATTACCCRAAACACTACAAAAATATCATACTTGTAAGATGTAATGTATTATCTAGACAGGGATAGGGCTTGCTATATATGTAGAATCTCTCATAAAGAACCTTATATRTCACACATACGCTGGCAGGAAAACAGCTCTTTTATGTAATCGGGAAGAATTGCTCCCAAATTCATTTCCATGAATGGAAAATACATGCTTTGATATTCAYGACTCACAAAAAATCCTCCAACTCTAGCACCTGAAAATGGGGAAGGAATTGGAAGTAATTCAGTCCTTTCAAAAACATGTTTATCTCTGTARGTGTCAAGAGTCAGACATAGTCCTTGCGTAGGTGAAAGACCAAGCAGGAAGGAGATGAGCCACTTAAGACACATGACAAATGGAGTTCATCACACAGATGCAACCGACACATAGCAGTTCAGTACGTGTACTTGGTCTGATGCAATCTTTCAGCGAGGCAGAGCCTCAGCTGGTCTACAGCTGTCATAGTTCGGCTGAAGGCCCCTCGAAGTGCCAGCAGCACCCTTCACAACCCTGCTCCTGCTTCTGAACTCAGCTACTGAAAAGTGTTGCTGAGGTGCCTTGAGTTCTTTTTCCAGATGTAAATTCCACATGTAAAAATGTAAAAATAATTAATTAATTCTTTCTGTGTACCCATCTGAACCTAGGACTGCCATTCACATAAGCAAATGAAACTGGTGCACCTGTGAGCAGTTCGTTGTTTTGTACATGATGGTGCATGAGAAATGGCT
The DNA here is from genome assembly GCA_030449065.1 of Oceanodroma leucorhoa. NCBI lineage: Eukaryota > Metazoa > Chordata > Aves > Procellariiformes > Oceanodroma > Oceanodroma leucorhoa. The sequence continues at coordinate 632,737 of JASVER010000140.1, forward strand.
TTAGAAAATTAATCCTTTCCAAAATCTTGTTTTCAAAACAGTTGTAAAGGCTGAACTAAAGGCTGGAGTTGAATTTTCATGGGTTTAAATTGATCATGTTCTGGTTCACTGCAGAGATTGTCATGAYGAGTTTGCTTTCTATAACCCATTCCAGTTCTTGATCTTAATGCTTAGCAGGGAATTTGGAGTGGAAACCTGAGAACCTCAATTAGGAACAGAGTAACATCTACTAAGCATTCTCTCCCCTTTTTGCATAGAAGCCACATATGTCGTATGACTGAAAAGAGGCAGCCACCAGGGTATGCAMAACATTACACAGGCATAATTCATATTTCATGAGATCACTCACAGAGAATGAAATGGTTAAAGGGAAGTGTAAGTTATATTAAATATTTAAGAATCTGCTACATTCCATAAAAGCATTAGCAATGCAGTAAGCAGCTAGTAGATGCTTATCGTTGTTCTTGTGCTCTTAAATTACTCTTCAACTATTTAAAGTAGGATAAAAATAATGCAGATGGCAGAAAGCAAGCGGTGGAATCTAACRATGGAGAAGAAGGAGGTCGTATCTTCTGAGAAAGAAATTTACTGTTGAGCAAATAATTGCTACTCCTAGATAAAAAGCTAAACAAGTGTATTTTTTACTTAAATAATGAGATCCTTGACTGAGAATCAAGTCAAAGGATCCCACAGAGATCAAATACTCTACCAAAAGTCATTGACACTTTTGCTTCTATTTCACTTGGGCTTTTTGCAGAATGGAGAYGCGACAGATTCTGTGGTGTTTTGAAAACATCCTTGTTTTAATTGGAACCTTTGCAGTATCAAAGACCAAAAAGAAGAGTTTAGGTTTTAATAATAATTTCATCTTTTCCTCAACTGCTCAAACTTTGTACTGAATCAGTTTTTAAGATCATCTCTTTTCTAACTCAGGATGTGATTTAACTTCTTTATTAAATACTGTTAGTATTACCCTGCAATGTTTCTTGCCCTTCAATAGTGTGTGCGTTATGTACATCACACATGTATTTATCTGAAAGTAAACATTTTAAAAATGAGCTAGGTATTGATAAAAAAAATTMTAAGATTGGTGCTTTTTCATGTTTTCCTGTCAAAAATTAGCCAATCTGGGGCTAAAGAAATATACTTTTGACATTGCCACAGCTTGTACACAYGAAGCGCAAGGAATGAAGTAGCTGCAATGTTTACATGAAACAAGCTGCAAGAATTGTACACAGCTCTTCCTAGCCGCCTTGGGATAGTCACCCTGGCAGCTGTGCTCTGGTTTCCCTTATGCTGTTTGTTTGAAACCAGAATTAACTGAAAGCTAGAGCAAATGTCTGAGAAAGCGTTAAACAAATTTCATACTCTTGTGAACTTAASAAGTGAATGCAGGGATTTCCTAAATGCCAGCTTMCTCCAGAGTTTGAGAACCTTTCTTATTTCCCCAAAGGTCTTGTTTAGGTTCTTGCAAGAGATATCCTAGGGTGTGGTAATTAGAATTAATAAAGCCAGCATAAAGATGGAGTATGGCTTTCTACCATGAGGGGACAAAGGAGCATAAMATTCTAATAAATAAAGCTTAGAGAAACCAGCTGCTTCTCCCGACTCCCCCCAGCCTCTTCTTTTTTCTGCTTTCTGTGGGGCAGCCACAATTTGTTGTGGTTTTCACCATTTTACATTGCATCCTTTTAACAATATACTGCAACAACAATGCCTAATCTCTTTCTTATGGCCAAATGCCTTGATGGAAAGGAATAGGAAGAAAGGAATGAATTAGCTGGCACTGACAGGAATATTTTGGCAGCCTACAGTCAGCCATTTGTTCATTCCTTTTTCATTCCAACAGAACTGAAAGGCCTTTTCTGATCAGCCCACCGAGGGACTGCAAAGGTGGACCACGATGGTCTCCAGAGACTCCCAAGTCTCCACCTACCCATCTCTTGTTTCATACTGCATCGTGGGACAGCCTTTGTGCTTAGTACCAGSATACTGTCTGGAGCACTGAGATCTTCTCTGAGACTGGCCTTACAGACACTAATATTTATATACACAGCAGAAAAATTCTTTGATTTGAACACTTATATGTTGGGTGAGGTATAAATACCTCAGAAAACTAAAATAATCTTGCCTGGGATGTCAGCCACAAAGACCAAGCACAGACAGGCAACGGTAGGTGAGGACAAACAATAGGAAGGCAGAGAGATGAGAAGGATGGATGAAGGTTAAATGTTCAAGACAGCAGAGTTCCTCAGACTACCTTTTCATTTGAGAAGAAAACTTTCTATCCCATCCCTCAGTTATCTCCTTACTTTCTTCCTTCTCCCTTCCCTCTGTCCCTCCCTTTCTGCTTAGGTTGCTACCACTCGTATGTCCATCCTCTTCCCCTGCTTCCCCAAATCTCACCAACACTAAACCATGTCATTTGTAAAAGCCTTGTTTTAACYGTATTTTGACTGCAGATAAAGCAATCCAGGGTTGTGGAACCATAGCTGAAGTGACTTTGAGAACATTTATATATGCATCATTTGGTTTGATTAATCCCTAATGCTAGACTCATATTTGTAGAACTAATATCCGCACCACAGTTATGTCAATATCACAGGGTTAGTACCACACTTATGCCAATATTTTATTTGGATTTCTAGAGCCACAAATTACAGATTATAATGATACAGGAAAAGAAATTGTCAACTGTTTTCATGCACAGACTGTCATTTCTGTTGGAGCTGTGGAACCTGAGACTGAATGTAAACAYGACGACTAGAAGAGATGGGAATGGGCTAATATGCATTTATTATTAGAATAGTGTAAGGAATTGAAAATAAGGATTTTTTTATATACTTTCGTCCATATCAGAGATTTTACATTTTCTAAATAATTGAAGTTGTTTTGACAGTTTAGAAACCGAGAACTGTAGAAAAAATATTCAGCAGTAGAGGTGTAATGTTTTACAATATTTAGGCTGAGAATGAAAAAAAATATTACACTTATAGTTGCTATCTGCACTGTAAATTGYCTGATTTACAACAGTGCAATCATTCACAGTGTGAAAAAAGTTAGTCTTTATAGGATGGGGGTCCTTATGCTGACAGGCAGAGCTGAAAATGAAGGAGTTTGTGTCCAAATGCAAATGTGATTATATGCTCATTATTTCAATATTGCATGTATGTTCCAGGTGGCAAACACTTCTTGTGTTTTTCTCAACTTTCAGTRACAGGAAGATGAGATCTCCCAGGGAAAGAATTGGCAGTTTTGCATAACTCTTTAAAAATCCATGCTTGGGGAAATGTTTTTCCACAAAGATGACTTTTCTTTCTGAGGTCTATAGGCATAACACTTCTATTAACCTCCCAGGAGAACTAACAGAGCAAGGCAACACACAAGACAAAACATGCAATCAATGAACAATTAGGCCTATCTGACATAATTTATGTAGAAAATTGATTTTTTTCCAGGTCTGCTTTAGAAAGAAAGGTAAAATTTAAAAGATCTATCCTACAGTTGGAAAGGTGAGGCAAATATATCTCATATTTAAGTTTTTGTGACAAAGGAGGTATTATTGATCAGGGAGAAAAAGAGATCATCCTAAAAATGATGGCAGATTTGTCCATCTTYCTCAGTAGTTCAGAGATGGAAATCACTGATCTCTGGTGAATGATGGCCAAAATGTTTTCATGGATGAAAGTAGCTTTGTTTAAGAATTTTGGAAAATACTTTTTAACTCYGTAAGTACAATATTAAGTGGTGGATACTTTAGGAAAAGATACTCAAGTAGAAAATCCAGACAAGTYCTATTTAACTACTGTGCCACAGAAGGCGAGAACAGCATTCCCTTAGGATGGTGACAATTTAGAAAAAAACAGATTTCAGGAGCAGCGCGCATCTCTAGATCATAAACTCTTCGAAGGAAAGGAAAAAATAACTGGGAGAAAAAAAATAATTAAATCGTCTTCATTCCTGCCAGTCTGCAGTTCGTTTTGGYTGATTGCTAGAGGAGAGCTTTACTTGCAGCGTCAGCTAGTGGCTACAGAAGAAACTGATTAAAGCATGAGAACGCAGGGTTTGATTTTTCCAGAGTAAGTACTTGAAAGCTGATGCCACGGGCTTGCACGGGCAAGCGGCTTCTGATAAAACCAATCCGCTGGCTGTAGCAGAACATCACAATCTTCCTTTGCTGTTTTTCACCCAGCCCCTCAGTCATTTCTGTGCAAGGTTTCCTTTCCTGTCTTTTGACATTCACTTTCTGATCTTGGGCAAGTCACGTAATCTCTCTGAACAAGATTCTCGTGCTCGTTCGCATCTTTTCATTTCTTTCCTTCTGCGGCAGTTTCCATAGACTCATTCAGATCTTCAGCTGAGGACCCAGCCCTTATCACAGCCAGTATTATTTCTGTTATTTGTATTTTTATCAGCTCTRAAGGAGGCCAGCTACAGATGAAGGCTCCCTTTTGCAGAGTTCTCTGTATGAAGACAAAACAAAGAAAAGCTGCTGTGCTCTGATGAAATTTCAGATTAAAAGCATTGTATTGGTCTTGTGTGGCAAGGTTTTGGTAGCAGGGGGGGGTACAGGGGTGACTTCTGTGAGAAACTGCTAGAAGCTTCCCCTGTGTGCAATAGAGCCAGTGCCAGCCCGCTCCAAGACAGACCCACCGCTGGCCAAGGCCGAGCCCATCAGCGACAGTAGTAGCACCTCTGTGATAACATATTTAAGAAGAGGGAAAAAACCTGTGCAATTGCAGCTGGAGAGAGGAGTGAGAATACGTGAGAGAAACAACTTTGCAGACACCAAGGTCGGTGAAGAAGGAGGGCAGGAGGTGCTCCAGGCGCCGGAGCAGAGATTCCCCCGCAGCCCGTGGTGAAGACCATGGTGAGGCAGGTTGTGCCCCTGCAGCCCATGGAGGTCCACGGTGGAGCAGATATCCACCTGCAGCCCGTGGAGGACCCCATGCCAGAGCAGGTGGATGCCCGAAGGAGGCTGTGACCCTGTGGGAAGCCCGCGCTGGAGCAGGCTCCTGGCAGGACCTGTGGCCCCATGGAGACAGAAGCCCAGGCTGGAGCAGGTTTGCTGGCAGGACTTGTGACCCCGTGGGGGACCCACGCTGGAGCAGTCTGTTCCTGAAGGACTGCACCCCATGGAAGGGACCCACGCTGGAGCAGTTCATGAAGAACTGCAGCCCATGGGAAGGACTCACATTGGAGAAGTTCGTGGAGGACTGTCCCAAGTGGGAGAGACCCCACACTGGAGCAGGGGAAGAGTGTGAGGAGGAAGGAGCGGCAGAGACAACGTGTGATGAACTGATGGCAACGCCCATTCCCCATCCCTCTGCGCTGCTCAGAGGGAGGAGGTAGAGAATTCAGGAGTGAAGTTGAGCCTGGGAAGAAGGGAGGGGTGGGGGGAAGGTGTTTTAAGATTTAGTTTTAATTTCTCATTACCCTACTCTGATTTGATTGGTAATAAATTAAATTAATTTTTCCCCCAAGTCGAGTCTGTTTTGCCCATGATGGTAATTGGTGAGTGATCTCTCCCTGTCCTTATCTCAACTCACGAGCCTTTCGTTATATTTTCTCTCCCCTGTCCAGTTGAGGAGGGAGGTGATAGAGCGGCTTTGGTGGGCTTTGGTGGTCAACCCACCACAAGCATAAAGATGACAGGATTAGTATTGATCCTGAAACATAGTATTGATCCCCAAACATCTTAGGCGGGAAAATTTAAGGAACCAGCCCAAAGAGACTTGGCTGACACAACAACTGCTAAAAAAAAAAACTTATGGAATGACTTAGCCATGCAACAAAAGTAAATGGGGAACAAGGCAGCAGGTATGACGGAGGACATTTACATGCTACAGTGACAGATATGAGCTGTATGTGAAATATAGTTTTACAGATGTGGTAAGAAAATTTAAAAAATGCAGAAGAAAGGCTGATATGCAAGATCATGAGTAAAAACGTAGGAGCAGGGTAATTACTTGTTAGGGCAGACATCTTTCTTAACTTGCCTAAGCCTGAGCAGCTGACTTTCAAGAACTGTTTGGGCATCTCCTGGGTAAGGTTTCAAGGGCAGAGGAATGCAACCGGGGACTAGACCTTTCTTCTGTTCACTTGTATTACTGAGTAAGATAGTTAAATCTACATAAGTTACTCAAGTATCATCATACCATCTTCCGCTTATTGGGGTAACTGGCACTTAATATGTCTCTTCTAACCTTTAGCTGTAGAAAGTCCTAACTCATCTTTGTATCACCCTCAGATAAAATGTCCTGTGACTTCGTTTCAATGTAAATCAATCTAGGTTGATCTAACTTGCCTAGAATAGGTACTCATATATGTTAAACTACTACTTATAATCTTATCCTACTCTGACTGCAAGAATTTACATAAAAGATTTCCTATATTATTTTAAAGAAAATTCTAGACTTAGGTCACATAAAAAATTTAGGATTACAGAGGTACAGAAGGTAGCAATAAAATGCTACTGACCAGCATCTAAAGATAATGACAGCATAACGCCTGCCTACTCACTGGTGAGCTTTTGCAGTCAAAAATTACATGGATTGTACATACAATGACTATTGCAATAGGCCCTCAAAAATATTTGAAGCTGATTGAAGAGCAAGCAAAATTATCACATTCTCAAAAAGTCCTTAAAAATGGAAAAGTAATTTTCATAAAAGTAATTTATGAAAAAAGCACTTTTTCACAAACTTTACAGTTGATTTGAGAAATGGGCTGAAGGTTCTGCGACAATTTTCTACATTTTTGCAGTGAAAAATTGTGACATTTGGACATTGCTCTGTAAGTACTACTAATGATGACTACCAATACCCCGAGCATTCCTAGGTTTGAACCCTAAATCCTTATTACTCTAGTGCCATTGGACGTTACAGAATAATAGAATAGAATCATAGAATAGTTTGGGTTGGAAGGGACCCTTAAAGGTCATCTAGTCCAACCCCCCTGCCGTGGGCAGGGACATCTTCAACTATATCAGGTTGCTCAGAGCCCCATTCAACCTGACCTTGAATGTTTCCAGGGATGGGGCATCTACCACCTCTCTGGGCAACCTGTGCCAGTGTTTCACCACCCTCATTGTAAAAAATTTCTTCCTTATATCTAGTCTAAATCTACCTTCTTTTAGTTTAAAACCATTTCCCCTTGTCCTGTCACAACAGGCCCTGCTAAAAAGTCTGTCCTCATCTTTCTTATAAGCCCCCTTTAAGTACTGACAGGCTGCAATAAGGTGTCCCCGAAGCCTTCTCTTCTCCAGGCTGAACAACCCCAACTCTCTCAGCCTTTCCTCATAGGAGAAGCATTCCACCCCTCTGATCATTTTTGTGGCCCTCCTCTGGACACGCTCCAACAGGTCCATGTCTTTCTTGTGCTGAGGACTCCAGAGCTGGATGCCGTACTCCAGGTGAGGTTTCATCAGAGCAGAGCAGAGGGGCAGAATCACCTCCCTCGACCTGCTGGCCATGCGGCTTTTGATGCAGCCCAGGATACAGTCGGCCTTCTGGGCTGCAAGCACACATTGTTGGCTCATGTCCAGCTTTTCATCCACCAGTACCCCCAAGTCCTTCTCGGCAGGGCTGCTCTTAATCCCTTCATCCACCAGCCTGTATTGATACCAGAGGTTGCCCCGACCCAGGTGCAGGACCTTGCACTTGGCCTTGTTGAACCTCATGAGGTTCACATGGGCCCACTTCTTGAGCTTGTCCAGGTCCCTCTGGATGGCATCCCGTCCCTCAGGCGTGTCGACCGCACCACTCAGCTTGGTGTCATCTGCAAACTTGCAGAGGATGCACTCGATCCCACTGTCTATGTCATTGATGAAGATATTAAACAGCACCGGTCTCAATATGGACCCCTGCGGGACACCACTCGTCACTGATCTCCATCTGGACATTGAGCTGTTGACCACTACCCTCTGGATGCGTCCATCCAACCAATTCCTCACCCACCGGACAGTCCACCCATCAAACCCATATGTCTCCAGTTTAGAGAGAAGGATGTTGTGGGGGACCGTGTCAAAGGCCTTACAGAGGTCCAGACAGACGACACCGGTAGCCCTTCCCAGGTCCACTGATGTAGTCACTCCATCGTAGAAGGCCACTAGGTTGGTCAGGCAGGACTTGCCCTTGGYGAAGCCGTGCTGGCTGTCTCGAATCACCTCCCTGCCCTCCATGTGCCTCAGCATGGCTTCAGTTATCGCTGACCGCAGTCCCCGGCTCTAGGGTAAATGAACAATGAGGAGATCCTCGCTGCGCCTCTGTCGCCGCGGCCRTTCCCTGTCACAGAGCCGAGCACGGACCTTACCGCAGTCACCTCCGTACACGTACGTCTGTTCTTAGGTCACGCTGAATGCTGTTCTTTGATCTCTCTGCATTAGGTTCTGCACGGCCTGTTTCTTCTGTCCATTTTTCTCCCTCTTACCCCAAAATAAGGGGCGGGGGGGTGTGTGTGTGTGTGTGTGTGTGTGTGTGTGGTGTTGCCGGGCCGCCGCCACCAGGGGGCAGCCGCAGACCTGCCGAGCTTTGCGGAAGCCGGCCCGCCAGCCCTCCTCCCCCCGGCCCCTTCCCAAGCGTCACGTGCTGAGGGACAAAGGCGCGTGGGTTTGGTCCTCTGGCTGCGTCCGAGCCCTCGCTCCTGCTCACCGCCCGCCGTTTGTCAGGAAGTTCCTCTGGGAAGGCCAATGCTGACCTACCTGCACGCCAAAGTACCCGCCGGCAGTGCCGCGCCCGCACACGGGCGAAGGCACATTCCAGCCTCTTCTCTTGCCTCCAGAACCAACGCACTAAAGCAGACCTCCAAGCGCAGGGGGAATTAGATATGCAGATTTATTTGATTAACTGTGCCTAACACTGCACGCATAAGGATGTTCTGAAAGACGGTAACATAATTATATGCAAACATACTGCTATTTGACATTTCCTTCCTCTGTGAGCAAATTATCTCGGCATCTCATTGGTAACCATCTATTACTTGGCAGAACCTGCTTTGCTGCCAGAAGCCCAAACATAACTGTGTAACTTTAGGGGCTATGTTAATATTAACCGTGCAGTTTTTACTACACAGAAGAAACACTATTCTGAAAGAACACTGAAGCTACAAAATCAAGCACTCATATTGCAAGAAATGCTAGAGTTAAGCTTTCCTGGGCAACCTTTGCCTGATCCTTTTGTTCACATGTTTTTAAAACAGCTTTAGTTAAGTAATAATAAGGCATTTCCCCTAACTTCTCCTGAAATCCTAATTCCTAAATTGCTCAGAGTTGCTTTTTTTTTCTGTCTTTTCACTGTAGGAATTTGCTCGTACAAGGAAAACTATTTTCTAAAAAGTACTAAATTACATTGACTCATTTTAACGCCCAAGCCCCTGGAGACTCTGATTTGCTTTAACTCACTGCAGTCTYACAACGAGTTAATTTTAGCGATCCAACTTTCCTCTAAATGTCATGAGATACTGAGGAATGCAAAGCACCTGTAGGAGATGAAAACTTAAACCAATTATAGMTAGAATTTGAAAAACACTCTGAGAGCAATATTGGTCTAATTTCAGCCAAGATCACAAGATACTTTTATGCTAAAAATAGTAATTTTACTACTCTAGAAAAAAGCACAAAGCTAAATTTTTAATTTTACAAAAAGTATTTAATTTTAAAAGATCAGTGAGGAGTACAGCTGAGAAACAAGGTAAGTAGAAGTATAGCAGCAGAAAATCTGGAACCTGACTTTATGGTTATTGGTGCCTAAGACAGAAATATGAATAAGATATTTGACTTCACTAACTTCACTAAATGCAGAAGATAAGTGTTCAGGTTAAATCAATCATCTCCCTTATTTTTGATTCACAAGGAGTGTGCTGTAAGAGACAACTTCCCCGGGTTTAGTTTTCATTTCTGTAGTCCTGTTCTCAATCAGAGCTGGCTTTGTGAAAATCTAAACACATTAGTGTAATGGGTCTGGCTGGGATGGGGTTAATTTTCTTCCTAGCAGCCCGTAGGGTGCTGTGTTTTACACTGGTGACAAAAACAGTGATGATGACACACCAGTGTTTTAGCTATGGCTGAACAGTGCTTGCACAGCATCAAGGCCATCTCTGTTTCTCACTCTGCCCCCAAATCGAGCAGGCTGAGGGTGGGTGGGCAGGAGTCTGGCAGGGGACGCGRCTGGGACAKCTGACCCRCACTGGCCAAAGTGACATTCCATRCCATATAACTTCATGTTCAGCAGTAACACTGGGGTAGTCTTTTCCAAAGTAGCCGTTGCTCGGAGACTTGCTGGGCATTGGTTTGCTGGTGGGAGATAGTGAGTGATTGCCTTTGCATCACCTTTTTTTTTTTTTTCCTTTTTTTTTTTCCCTCCCTTCACTTATTAAACTATCTTTATTTCAATGCAGGAGTTTTTCTCACTTTTGCTCTTCTGATTCTCTCCCCTATTTCTATGTGGCCCTAGTAAGGCTGAAGCCAGGGTTTGAAATCAGGAACTTTGCCACTATATGAATTTCTACAGAAGTAGTTGAAGACTTCTATTTTATAATCCTATATAGCTCTGCCACTAGCCGGGGATGTAAGTCTAAAGGGACCTTGTTTCACTGAGGGTAGGGAAGAGCTTTAATATGTACATAAAGCACATCCTGTTCAATCCTTTTGGTTTCAGGATCAAATGGAAAACCTGTCATTTGAATGAATTATTTCTTGAAAATATTATAAAATGTTGGTAATTAAATCAACTATTTAGGGAAAAGAACAACAACCCCTTGGGTTACTTGACTGAACCATTGTTTTCTTCTAATAAAAATGTCTGGCTGTGACCTTATTGTTTTTCTTTAGGGTTTTTTTTCACTTTACATTTCTGTCCTTTCAGTGATCGCTTTGCATTTCTGAAACAGTGTCTCCTGCCTTTACTGATCAATTTAAGTTTGTTTAATGGAGGAAGGGCAACCATGCCCAAGTGCACTTCATAATAAAAATTTTAAAAATCTAACTTCCCTTAACCCTAAACCAGCAGATCCCTTCTAAATGCAAATTTTAGAAAAATTAGTCACAATGTATTGGTACTGATACTTTCACTGGTATGGAACTACCTATAAAGAAGGAAATAGTTAAAGCAGTAGTGATTTCTCATCAACTAACATATACCCCACGGCAAAGTGCAGACCATGGTGATAATGAGTCATACAGTGCGTGGGCYGTGCAGTAGAGTTTTAGCTATCCAGTAATTATTCCAACTGCTTTGATCTTATTCTCTTATCTCTTGGAATTAATATTCTAATTATCACAAAGGCAGAAATGGCAGCAAAGAGGGCTTTCTAYAAACTCACCCCAGCAGCGTAAAGTAAGTTCACAGCAACAAGTCTGTGCAGCCTTCTTCCTTCCTTGATGTACAGTTGTCTTGTAATAAAGTTTCCTTCCTATGTCGCTTTGACTCAGTCCTTAGAAGCCACCACCACCTAATATTCAGCCAGCCTCTCAGCAAAGGTGAAAAGCAATCATTTATTTCCAGAAAATTTGTATATTTAAACTGTAAACACTTGACAGGGACTGTCTCAATCTGCATTTGCAGTGTACTTGGTACAGTGAGGCACAGCTTGTGGTATACTCCATGGTGCTACTGTAATGCAAATAACCAGGGCTCCTTTTATACTGTATGATGGAACATGTCTCAATATGTCTTATTTAAATTGTSAGCATTTGGTCCTATGTAAACACCCCCTTGCACTACAACTATGTGGCATATGCCTTACCCTACTAACTTTGCACTTCACACAATGCTAGTCATCACTAAAACAAGACATGGAATTTGGGAACTGCCACATTGTAAGCAACCACTACAAAGTTAAGGTGTCTTGTTGGCTCTTCAGGATCCAGCTATCTCAGCTTTCAGCTCAGTTATAGAAACAGATGTACCCATATTCTACAGTCCTATTTACAACAACGCCTGTAGATCAGCAGCAGGCAGAAGAAAGAAGAGGCATGCCTCTCCTTATTTTAGAAATCAGACATTTAAAACTGTCCACAGTACCATAATCATGTTCTGTGGCATGTATCAATACGAAACTAAATCTACTGAGGTCCAGTTCAGAGCCCAAGCAAAAAAACCTGTGTCTTTGGGGTACGTTGTCTTACCACAGGCACATTCTGGAGTTCCCATCAGCTATACTGACAGTAATGATGACAAATTTAACTACTAATACCAAAGATGACATGAGATTTGGCCCGCAGTCAAGTTTGGGGCTGTTCCTCTTAGCATACATGCTTTTTTTGGATGTAGTAAACAAAAATATACAAAGCTTCTCTGGACAAAAATTTATAGGAGATGTCTTAGGAAAATTCAATGTCCTACAGAAAATGGTTTCCAGTATGCAGGAAGAAAAAAGCAGGGATATCAATATTTCTGGAATACAGGACATGAAAGAAATTACCCATAAAGAGACAAAATGATTTGAAAGTTTTTAAAATGTAAACTGATGGAATTTGAATTTGAGCTCTTCTTATTTAACATGGAGGCAATGTGAATTTTAGTTCTGAAATAACTATACGTGATTTTAATCTATTTCTAGTACACGATTTTTCCTAATTTTTTTCAGCATGACTTTTGCCAGTCCTATCCACAGCAGGAAAAACGTGCACATGGGTTTACATCTGATTATTTTTATTGCCGGTGAAGGTGCTGGGCAACATTTGCCAAGATTATAAAGCCTTTATATCATTCAGTGTCTCACAGCAAGAACTGGAGGATTACTGAAGAACCGAAATCAATACACAGTGGTTACGTTCCAGAGAATTAACTGTGTTATTTAGGTACTATTAACAATATCGTCGAAATAAAGGTGAGCTTATGAGTCATATCATATCATTTGTTGAGCTTTTGATATTTGATGAAATACTACGTGTAATCCAAAGGCATTGCACATTTTCCTGTGAGACAACAGAATAATTTGCCTTCTGCATTACTGTATCTATACTGTGTTTATATACCAAAATATTTCCCAGAAGATAGGTACAATTATGCTTGAGATTAGGATCATTTGCATGAGCAATTTATTTGGTTCTTAAGAAATCTGGAGACAATACCTCCAGTTATGCTTAAATTCTTAAATACCATTTCATGTCAAGTGTTTATCCTTGGGAGTAGCTATAAGTTCATAGAAACATACAGTACACCTCCCACTAGTGAATAAAGTGAGCGACATTTCAAAGAAATACTGTAGAGCTGGTAACTAATGCTTAGTGCTATTGCACTAATTAGCTTGCAGCTTAGAGAGTAGAATTAAGCAATTAATTTCCTCCACAATAGCGGTTAGTGCTTCCAGCGGACAGTGATGTATCACACAATCTACTTATTTCAGGAAGGGATAAGATAATAACATTCCACCATCAAATATTTGTATTTATATTGTAACTTAAGGCAGTTAATGAGATGGGGAGTTGGGTTTATATAACAACTATTAAAAGAAGATAGAAAAAGCCTTCCCACATTAATTTTTATCTGTGACTTTCCTTCCAATTAAAGCCTGATCCAGTAGAAGACACTGAAATCTTTGCTGCTGAATATAGTCTAGGGAGCCTTTGGACAACAAAAACCCTTCCTCAGTTATACCTTAGGGGAAGCCATCTACAACTATGCCACATCCTTGAGAGCGATGAGGCTTAGTAAAAATCAGTGCATTCAGTGAAAGTGCTAAAAGCATAGCAAAATAGTACCGCCTAATGACCCAGAACATGCCAAGTTAAGTTGACAGTAATTCATGTTTCTGATAGCATTAAGAGGAAACTATGACTTYTGTCATTTTAAAGGTTGACAGCAAAAGTCTTGATAGCTACAGACAGGAGAATTAACATGGTGTATTAGGACAGTCAGCACACAGCCCATGAGTTGGGGAGGCTTACTGAAAGGCGAGGAAGGGTTTATTACCACCTCGAATCACAAATTTTGAGGACAGCACAAGCAGGAGGTGAAACAACCGTCAGTTGCCAGGACAGGAGCAATAAATGTTTTTMAGGGACAAGCCAAGAAGTGCTGAGTCTTATACCGCCAGGTTTATCACGCAACAGGCATAAGGAAATGCTTGGTAGTGCTCAAGCACCTGAAGTGGTAGGAGGAAAAAGGGAGCAGGAAATAGCATCTGCAGCCAGAAGCTAATGACAAACCAGGGGGAGAGGTGGCCACCTGGAAAGGCCAAAGAGGAAGGAGAAGCAGCCCCGTGAGTGGTGAAGCCAACAGACGAATACTGCCTCACAGCATACCAGAAGAGTTGAGTATGACTTGCCCCTTGCCTTGCATTTAGGATGCCGTAGTTTTATCAGATTCTTTAGTTTCAACATTTTCCTTAGAGTAATTAGAATTGCCCCAAATCAAGTAGCTGCGTATTAAAAGCTCCTTTGTAAAACTCTTGATTTTCTCCTGCTAAACCCCTTTAAAAACAAATGGACTGTACATGCATTCACTATTTACTGTGACATCCACTAAAGCCAGATAAACTCTGAGAACATGAAGCSTAACAGTTATAATTTGCTGTGCACAGGTAGTTTGATGGACAGAAAAAAAATGCAAGAGGCGTTTTTGCTTTCAGCCTGACGAAGCTTGGCTAGRAACAATTAGTTTCATGATTTGGAATAAATGTATATGCCAGCAGCAAAACAACCTCCATCTTGTTCAGTTGCTGAATCTTTCAATTTATGGCAAACATAATTTAAAAGCCCATGAAATTATTMATTGGTCCTGTTCAAAGACAAAACATTTATGATTGACCCAATGCCTTATGGCACCAATACAGGTAGTTTTTACCCTTCAATCCATCTATATAAATTATTTTATTGAAAGCTTAAGTGTGCAGTGAGAAATTTTTAARTCAAATAATCCTGTAATAACTCTATGCATAATGATGTCATATACTAGCTGTCAGTCTCATCCTGCAAATACTTTGGTCGCAAAGCTGTTTTATACTTCTAACATCCCAAGGGAAAAAGAAAGAGAAGGCAATTGTTTTCAACAATCATATTATAATAGGTGATTAATAACCTAAGTATTATAAATCAAGTAAGTGTAGAGGAAGACCACATTCTCCTGATGAGTACTTACTTTCCTTGAAAATACAAAYGGCAGTGATTTTCTTATTATCAATAGAAACTTTTACTAGCGGAAAAAACTTGTGGTAGGAAATTCATGATTCAAATATAATAATGCTTTATTGGACTGTTGTTTACAGGTATTCCAAAATACTTCATGATAAACTATTAAAACCCTTCCTCTTCTGTGCCTTGGTATCCTTGATTTGTCTTTGCATTTAAGAGGGATGGTTTATAGTTCTGTAGTTAAGTTGCAGGTGAGCTTTGCAGTTCAGGCAAGTGCTCAACCTCTTTATTACAGAGGAAYACCACAACATATTCTTCTCAAAATAACAGATTCTGCTCTTTTAGTAAAAGATTAGTTTTATGAGAATTGAAAAGTGAACTGCTAAGTTATTTATGGATGAAGACTAAAATGTTCCTTCCATCAAAATCAAAAAACCTTGTCTAGAATTGTCTTCCTATGAGGTAACCAGAGTTTTTGCACAGGTAAAACTCAGTTATGTCTTAGGTAATGCCTCTGTTGAGAGACTTTTAGGATTATGAGTTATTTTTCTTATATTCTTCTTAAGTGAAAACTTTTCCTTCAGCTGGAGTTAGAAATAATGTATTAAATACATCTCAGGAACTTCCTCTTAAAAACAAACAMAACCAGGCTGCATTGACTTCTTGCTAACACTAGTGAGCAGACTTCAGTGAGGAGACTTCAGTAAGAAGAGTTAAATTCAGTAAGTCTAAGTTAAATACCAGTTAAATTTAATACAATTTTGCAGTGAACTACTACTTGCTCCTKCTAAAATCATCTGACTTAACTGGTGTGAATTGTTAGGCAGTGTTCAGATTTGTACTTAGTGAACAGGAAAATCATAAAATTATGGTAATGGTGAACTTGTCTTCTTAATCCAGTATTTCCTTACCTTTCAATTCATCTATTTTGTTTTTCAAAACTCTCCTCATAGCACTGTTTGAGTAGCAACCCAATACTTGTATCTGTGGAGGAATTGCAGACTGCACGTACCAGCCCTTCAGTTACCTCCAGGGATGTTTAATGGCTGTTTAATTTCAATAAGTACATACTTATCATTTTGATTTTCATGAAGTTTTACAGCAGTATAACACTGAGCACTGTGAATGAAGTCATGGAACAAGCAGGTTATCAGGCTTTCGAGGTGTGCTAAATTATTTTGAAACAATTGCCSCATCTGTGAGATGAACTTGTGAGATAGCCTCACCTGTGAATATTAAGAATCCTTTTCTAGTTCTCGTTCTAAGATTTTACTGAATTGTACCACAAATCTCTCTACTCCCTGTCACTTAGACAGCTATTAAATCGTTCATTCACAAAAAAACCCCATACGTATTCTGCAAGGTGCTATCTGTTTATTACTTACTCATTGAGCCTCAAACATTGTGTCACCTGGATATCATACCTTTTGAATAATAGATTCTCATATGTTTTCCATATGATAAAGGTGAATAGGAAGCACAGCTAATAAAAGAATGTTAAAATAGTAGCTTATAGGTAAGAACACTATATTTAAAACTGGCTTAACTGTAATATTGCTACACTGTAGTTCTTATGATGAATTTTTCTGTCCTAAGCCAAAGTTGTGCAAGAAATTCTACTATATTCCACTCTCCCTTAGAATAAAGTTCAACCATAAGACTTTAATCTCATCACTTCTTGCACTGCTGTAGACTTTTCTGAAAGTCTGACAGTCTTCTGGCTTGCATTGTATTCCCAGAAGAGTTACTTCTGAGAGGCATGACCTATTAGAACAGTGCATACATCTGTTTGTAACATCTTCCAGTAAAACTACACTTTTCTTTTTTTTTTAACCTTTTTTAACCTTTTTAACCTTTTAACCTTTTAACCTTTTTTTTAACCTTTTTAACCTTTAACCTTTTAACCTCACTTCTTCACCTTGTTTTTGCAAACTGTAATGTTTCTTTGTGGAAAAGCAGACAGAAGATGTGTATTATCGAAATGCAGCAGTGTGTCTTATGAAGCTGTGAAACATGGATAGCTTTCTTCCTTGAGATCATTTATATAYACATGTCAGAAGGGAAACGTACACAGCACCATTTGTCTCTTGTGCTGTGGGTTCTCTATAAATAATGTCATTTGTTAGTGAAATTATCCCTTTACTTCTTAAAATCTAAATAAGAAGGATAGATGGAGTAAAATTAAGGCTAGAAGAAAAGAGACTTCCATGGATGGCATAACTAACAAAGGCTAGTCCTTTATATCTCTCTGTAATATCTAGTACCTTCTCTGACATCTAAAACATAATTGGGTATTCTGTCAGAGGCAGCAGTAATAAGAATTTTCTTGAAGCCACTATTGCCTTCATAAAACTTTCAGGGAATGTAATATTAACTTTGGAGTCTACCTTCTGTCAGATGTCTTGGAAATTGGCCAAGGAAATTCCTGAGGTGTCAGACAAAGTGAATATGGCTGTGTAAGCTTCATTTTCTTAGGAAACCCACTTGAAGAAAAGGTAAATGACTTACCTGCTGTCTCCCAGCAAGCGAACAATAAACCTGGGAGGTTTTGCCGGCGTCTTCTGTTGCCCAGCTCCATGTCCTTTCCTGCAGGGTCCTATGATACAAGGCCAAAGTGACAATCTGACCCTTCCTTTTCAAGTACTGCTGTTGTTTCCTTTCTTTAGATTAGAACAACRTACATTATTTAATTGTWTYTAAAAAGGTCTGCTAACCTCATTAYTTCTCCCCAAGCTGCTTTTGAATTTGAAGTCACTTGCAACTTAGGGAGRAACTTCTTTTTTACTGTTGTTTGTCTGCCATTCATTAACCTAATTGATTTTGGCTTCTTTCTCTCTTTCCTTCCATCTTTCATCCATTTGCATWCTCCTTCATCTCACTCACTTTATTTAATATGAATATGAAGGAATGAAGATGATATAACAGTATTAGTGTGAATGGTGAGAAGAACATGGGAAAAGGTCACCATATGAGCAACAGAATATGGARTACGTTGCATCTGTGTTTGTTGGTTGGCCTGTCAGTACATTGATATGCTGATCAACTGATGTGGCTTGATTTGGTGAGATTTTGAGCACTCCTAAATAACAGCTGCTACCATGATCACATGGAGCAGAACTGAACCCATAAAGTCCCAAGTGATATACAGAATCCCAAAATGTGAAGTTTGCTTCTCCATGGCTATTTTTATCTTAGATTTTCACACCTGTACAGTATGGCTGTAAAAATGTTGTCAAATGAAAATATTTGAAACGATTTAATGACAGCATTTTGCTAGCTAGACCTGATCGAGTTTCACAGGTGTCAGGTGTGAGACAATAGAGGATCACTCTAATAACCTGGAGTCATCAGTGGTTTCAGTGGGACAGAATTCGAATGCAATTACAAATCCAGCCCTTAAAATCAACCTAACATAAACACAAGCCTTTCATGCATATCCCCTGTTGATAWTTAACATCTGCAGTCATTTTACAGTAAGCAGAGGGAGCTAAATGAATCATATGGAAAGTAAACTCTTACAACAACAAATAAGAAGTTAATCAGTTGCAAGGAAGTAATTATTATCACCAGAGTAATTAGTATCACCAGAGAACTCTGACCCTTCAAAGTATTTGCCAACTCTTTAAGGCTGTCCTGATACACAACAGACAAAAGGTAAAGTGCTTCCTTCAGAGGCTCTAAGAACACTATATCCCCAGCTTGCAAACATTTGCATCCAAAAGTTATTAGTTCTGATTCTTTGTGACATGGAGCCTAATTATATCTGAATATCTTCTCATAATAAGAGAAGTTACTGACACCGTGTCAAAACCACTAATGTGTTCTGATTACATTTAGGTATTTTTCAGGTTGCCCTGTTTTTTTCCTCTTCTTTTGTATGACGYTTACACAATATACTTGAGCATCTTTTCTTTCATTGCTCGTGATAGCCTCCTCATCTGGGACCCGTGAAGTTATGTAAATAACAAAAGCAGAAAATTGTGCTCATGAGGAAAATTTATCATCAACACTTATGTCTTATTTCAGATGCTATCTTCTAGCTTATTGCACTGTAAAAAGGAAGCTTTCCTTAGTTAATATTTGTGCAGCATTTTCAGGACAGAAAGGACCATAAAGTTGCCGTGTTATAAGAGATCTGTGACCACTCAATAAATCTTGATTGCCTTTTGATCATACTGTGGCACCCTGGAGCTTTGCACTGTGATCAGAAACAAAACTGGGAAGGAGGAAGGAGCCCCAGCTACCCCTGTTAAAGGAAATGCCCCAGTAGGCTTTAGCAATGTGGAGTCCGTGGTAGCTGGTGAACACTAAAACATTTCTGTCTTACTGACTCTTCTGTCAACTTAATAGGAACACTAGTAGCATCGTGCCAGGGGTTCATGAGCCCTTTTCTGTTGGTATTGTGCTGGTAATCTTTACCAGCAGTGGTGTTGGGTGTCACCATTGGGAGGTAACGGCAGGTTCTACTTCTGACAGAGGTAGCATCTCCCTAGGGTGTAGGTGGATGTCACTTCAGGTTCCTCAGGTGGTGTAGTTACTTCAGTTTGGTGCTAGGGTTTAGAATAAAAGTCCTAGAGGCTGGAGCATTAGCTTCAGGATTTAGAAAAGCCAGGTTATATTCCTCAGACTGCCTGCGTGACTTTGGACAGGACACTGTACTCATCTGCACCTCCAGTTCCCGTCTGTAAAGAAGGGCTGCAGCTTAGGGGGTATTACAAGGACTTCTGCTTCAGAGAAGCATGGAAGTCAGGTTCAGAACAGATAGTGGCATATAAACATCTGAAATAGACGTGGTTTCCAGTGAACCCTTAGTGCCACCCAGGTCACCTCGCTACAGATGTGGATACTGGCTTTGCTCCAACTGCTCTGTCAGCTGTACAGCACATCTTCCACACATCTTTTCCTCCCAAATACTTGGAGGTGTGCCTTACTAAGAAGCAACCAAATCAGCTTGAGGCAGAAGCTGTCCAGAACAAAGAGGGAGCAAAAGATCAATTTGGGGTTCAAAGTGTAAGGAACTTTGTCAGGACCTTATCAGGACTAGGTTGAGCATATGAATTGGATGGTTAGAGAATCCATGTACCTCTAATGAGTGGTGCAGGTACTGCAATCCCTAGCTGCTGCTTAGAAATACAAGCCTTTTAGGAGGTCTGAAAATTCACTGTTCCATAAACATGGATCAGACGGGGAGGAACCTATTGTTTATGCTGTTCTAGTTATTCAGTTTGCTGCAGCAGTTGCTGATTTGATGCATCATAACAGCTCTCAGAGTCAATGCGAATAGTGGGAACGTTGCTGAGGAAAGAGGAGTCAGCGCTCAGCAAAACTGATGTCTGTATCTAAAGAAGATACTGCAGAGAGAATCCTCGCTCTTCCAGGAATTAGCTTTCCAAGCCAGGTTTCAGACTACTTCAATAGTAAGACCCCTTGCAAAATGGCTTACTATTTCTTTGCAAAACACTTACTAAAATGGAGCTCTGGACATTTTACCTGAAGTTTCTGTGTAATCCAGTCAGAGAGAAATATATCTTTTCATTTTTTCATTTGCTGCCAGCTGAAAAAAAATAAATGTAGTTTTCCTGTGCTCCGACATCTGGAATGCCCTTTCGTCCCCCACGTACTTTGCTCTGCACACATCCTTTCTGCACCCCCTCAATGCTATTCTACTGTCTCATCTTTTGAAAACAGCAAGCAGCTAGGGATTAAACTCAAAGCCTGACATTGTGCTGAGTGAATCGATTAGCAGATAACACCAGCTGCCTCCAGTAACTGATGTAGGTGAAATTTGTCGTGTGCTAACTCCAAAGAATCTGAGTGACAGTAATGAATTATGTTGCTATACCTTCCCAAAGCCTGACAGTTGCTTTGCAAACACAGTAATTGGAGAGTTACATATTGAACAGTAATAGTGAGGAGGGGGGGCTGTAGAAATTGTCAAGGTTCTTGGGGTTACTTATTTTTCTAAGAAACTGTGTTTTTCTTATCCCTGTCAATTTGCCTCATTGAAAGAAAAATCAAATCCTGGCTATGACTCAAAAGCAGACTGAATAAATTAAAAATAAATGGCATTCTTATCACTGAATTGCAGTGACTGTGAAAGACTGCAGAAACATGCTAGGAGTAGCACATAGTTCTCACATGATAGTGTTCTCTTCTTGGGTGATGTGGGAAGCAAAAGAATTTAAGGAAAATAATGGCCTTTGTTTACAGTGATGCCAGGTTAACGAAGCTTTTAAGCGTATTAGCATACCATGGGAACTATTTAGGAGAGCAATTTCCTAAGACACATACACATCTATAAATAAGTATAAATATGTAAAAAATATATAACTGTAAATAAATGCACTGTTGCTACTCAAGCTAAAATCTTTCTKATCTCAACCAAAAGAAACAGAATTGTGGAAGGCTGTACTGAAGCCTATCTTTAAGCAGATAAAAGGAAATACTTCCATTTCAGAGCATAAGGAAAGTGCTTGCCATAAGAACATATCTGAGACATATTGTGCGGTGGAGTTTTTCTTTAAACAAACAAACAAACAATGAACTAAATAATTATAGGACAAAGGAGCTCTTGTAAACTACCAGAAAACTATGTTAGAGCAATAACTTAATAGTGCTCAAGAGCTCAAGCTGATCAGTTTTCTTCATTACACAGCTAGATAAGTGCTTCTGTTTTTCCTGTTTGTTTTGGAAGGATTTAAAAGTCAATTTATCAAAGACAGGATTTTGAATTAAGTCTAATTCTGAAATGAAAACCTGAGATGAACAGTCTCCAAGTGAAAACGACTTATAATCACAGGCTTACCTTCTTTGCTGATTTAATTGAACTGACATGAAATGACATTAAAGTTGATGCTAAGCACAGTCTTCACSGCCTTGTTCCCAGAGAACGAGGAGAATGCTCTCCTAAGAACACAAGACAACCCTAACCATTTCCCTCCCTTACCCAGGCAGTATTTCCTCAGGGTCAGTAGATGATACACAATGGAAGATTCTCTGGGCAAAGCTGGACAAATTCTTAGTATCCGTGACCATACGCTCTTTATTTCCCCCATCATTCAAGAACTCCATCTCTTTCGGCCTCAGTTTATATCTCTAGAGGAGCTGGCCAGAGCTGTGGACAGCATCACACAGGAGGTTTGCCCTGCTGTGTGTATTGGTGTTAACAGCTCCCTCTCTTCACTGAAATTGCATCCATAGACACACATCCAGAGAGCACGTTGGCCTTTGTATCACACTGTTGTATCACATTGCTGTCTGATGCTCTGCCTCCACCCTATCCCTGTGCAGTGCTTTTTGAGAGCTCTTGCACCTACTCTAGGCATCCCTTAAAGGGATTTGGCTTCATACTACTATGTGAACATAACCTGTCGAGTACCAGATGTTGCAGGAGTTGCTTGCATCAGAGTAGTAGAATGAGAGAAGGGGGAGAAGAGCTGTTGGCAGCTGAGTACCAGCCTCAGCCAAGCAGGGAGCCTTGCAGGTCAGCAGCTGTGCCTCCTTGGTTTGCCTTCTCTAGCCACATCCCCTGTCACTTGCTTGTATTAGCCCCATTCTCACAGTGTGTTTARTCCCTCCTTTGCCAGTTCTGGCTCTTCGCACAGTGAACTGCAAACAGAAGAGTTTGTGCCTGACAATGCTACCTGCACGTGCTGGCGCATGGGGCTGTCCCACGGGGGTGCAAGGCTGTTTGTTGACTAAGGAGGCTATAAGGAAGAGCAGCTCCAAACAACTTTGCAGTTTGGGTGGAGTGGACAAAACAGGCAGTAGGCATGAGAAGRTACAGTTCTGCCAGTGACCTTTGCACCTGAATTTAAGTGTGCGTATATCAGGCAATCAGAGATTGCTGTGGTGGGAGTGTACAATAGCAAGAGCTGATACCATATAGTCACCACTGGTGGCTACAGTTGTTGATGGTCTTAGCTACCCAGGTGATGAGGGCTGAGAGCTYTGTGAAGAGATAAGCTGGAACTTAGGTGGGCACTTCCTTTCTACCACCTACCTGCTCAAATTTGGGATCTTGTCCTTTTACAAGAGGTTCCCAGTCCTTGGCTTCTGTCTCTGCTTACACACTGTGTGATGCTTGGTGGTGGTGGTAGGGGGGGTTACTTTCCCAGGCTGGGAAGGTGCCTGATCCTGATGCTCAGCTGCTTCTTTTTCCCTCCCCATTTTCTTAGCTGCTGCTTCTTTTCTTAAAGCAAAACCAGCCTTCTCCCATATCTCAAGGTTACGCTTTTTCAGTGACCACCAGCCAGTTGTGGAGCCTCTGTTTTCAGCCTGTGCCCATATTTTCAAGGCCTTTGCTGTTATCCGATGCCTACACTRTGTATCATAAAGAGAAACACCAGGGACCAAGCTCTGGCTCACACAGTAAGTTTCTAAAAGAAGTTGGTAACAAGCCTAGCAGGTCAGGACTAGGGCTTTGCACTGTGAGTATAAGGCACAGTTACTGTAAGACGGGTGGCCTGTTACTTGACTGACAATACTATATTTACTGGGCCACTGGGTACAAAAATGCTTACATAGTTATGCTGTATCAGCGCATTTGGTTTTAAAACAGGATAATATTGACATCTGCATAGTGTAGTTCTTGTTTCACAGGTGCAACAGGCCTCTGCTTTGGCTACACTTCTGTGTAACCTTGGGTAAATCAYTTTGTCCCTGGGTCTCAAAGGTACTTGGTCCTTCATTATCGCAGCACTTTCGTTGAATCCCGGCCCTGAATTAGGTTCTCTGTAGGACATGTCAAGACAACTTGATATCTTGATCCCTAGGCAATAGCCAAACAAAAAGCCAGGAGTTAGGAATGAAATGCAGAAGGCATCTTTTATCTGTGCTCAGAATCCTAACTCATTAACGTGGCCCTGGGGAGTTTTGTCTATTTCTTCTGTTATTAAATGMACAGAGAAAGAGAAAGAGAGATACCCAGTAGCCTACACTTACAAACACATACCCGGGGTGTGGTGGTTGTGAGCTGGAATCACCACCTAGTCTGAGGGGCAGAGGTTTGATTCCCTCTCATGTGACTAGCAGATTTGTGCTTGCTAGGGAACGTTTCTCTCATTCACTCACTGAGCTGTTTACTGATACCTGCTGCATCAGTCTAAACCTGAGTCTCCATACTAGAGGTGGGTGCCCTCGCCACCCACTCATGGGGTAAATGGTTTGGCCTTTCTCTGAATATAGTTTGAGTGTGTATATATTTGTACACATGCAAAAGCATGCTCAATGAGTACTTCAGAAAAAATAGTTATTCTGAAGATCTTGCTCTCAAGAAAGAAAGTATAGGAGTAGAGGTCATTTAGCTCCTTGTTTTGGGGTAACTTCTATGCTCTGTGGAGAGTTTTGTATGTACTCAACTAGAAGAAATACAGGTATTATTTAGGCAGAAATGCTGACGTTATTACTGGGATCCAAAAGATGAGCTAGGCATTTGGAGGGCAAGTAGGTGCCCAACTACCACTTCATCTTGGCTTTCATCTTTGTCTTGCCCATAAAATGGCAATACCACTCTCAGGTTTGAGTGCTTTTAGTATTCCTCAGAGCTCAGCCAGGATCTTTCATTGCACCCCTCTTTTTTATTAGGTTGAGTTCTTCCCARGATGGAAAGAAACAGCTGCCAGAAGCAAGGCAGAACATGTGCTGGAGGACAGAAACGTTGTCAGGAAAAATATTGCAGTTTGGTAGTTTTGCAGCAAAATAGTTAGAGACATCCACCTTCCTTGTGTTACAGACCATGATTGCTCAGCCTGTGGGCTTAAAGCTGGACCTAAGCAGGGACTTCTAGTGCCTGGCTGCAGAGAGAGAATTACTGAGTCTGTATTAAAGGATGAAGTTCCCTGTGTAGGGTCTCAGGAGAATTAAGCAGATAAGTGCCCAGGATTCAGGGTAGGCAGCACATTTTGTGAGAGGCCCCACAGAAAACTAGTGGGCAACAGCTTCAGGAGAAACATTTGTAAAATTCCTTATCTCCTCAYGGATATAGACACATACGAGTATCCACAGTTAAGTGTCCGGATAAGGGTAGGATTCACAACGTATCATTTTCTCCAGTGTCTCTCACTCTTTTCCTTTGAGTGCTGATAAATGGTTTGGCCTTTCTTTGAAAGCATATACAGTTTGGGTGCAGCTCCATCACAATATGGGTAAAGTACTCCTCCAGGGAGTGTGAGACCTGTATTCTTGCTCCTTCTGAGATCAAAAGGCTTGAAACTATCCTTCCATTTCCCATACCTTCACTGCCATGTTAAAAAAAATGTTAGAATGATTGCGAGCAAACACTAGACTAGAAGGACTCGTAGGGCCTCCTGTGGCACCCTGTGGTGATAAAACACCTTTCATGCGAGCAAAGGGGACCAGAGCTGCTGCCTATTCCCTTACAGCCAAGCTCTGATCCCCCTTATGTTGGAGCTGATGGTAACAAAACATCCAACTCTCCAAGGATGGCTTAGGCAGTAACATTGAAACAGGGATAAAAACTCATTCTTTTAAGTTTAAAATACTTTATTCAAAATTCACAGCCAGAAATATTAAAACAAGCTTTTGAGAAACAGACTTTGAGTCTCACTATTGTCTGTAGCCAAACTGTGTTTCACCGGTTTCACTCCAGTGTGCTCATTATAATGACCCTTTGTGTGGTTGACCAGAGGTTTAAGTCTGCAGCTTTAATTCCAGTTGTAACTTGCAGCTTTATAGAACAAGTTTATGGAAATAGGTATCTGCCTGATCCTTATACTTTTTTTTTTTTTTTTGGGGGGGRGGGGGGCACTTATCCTGAGAAGCAGCATATTGTCTCTAGTTCTAACAGAGGAAGGAACTTCCCCAAACACACTCAGATCTTGCAAGGCCTTTAGAGACTTAAATGGCCTGTCTAAAGTAACATAGCAGCTTAAAGGAAAAGTTGGAATCTGAGGTATAGTCCAACTATAAACCCAGTTTTTCTTTGAGGACTAGAAGACTTGCCAAGGTCTCCAGAAATATTGCCGTGCTTTGATTGAGATCCTTCACAAAATTAATCATGCATGAGTAGTATTTGCAACATACAGATACCAGAAGTTCCAGTTATCCCCTTAGATTCTCACCGGAGTCTCTCCCAAAATCTCACAGCCTTGATTTTTCTGCTCTAAGAAATAAAGGACCCACCAACCTTCTGGTGCAAGGAAGAGTTAGACTTCCAGTCCCATGGAGAGGAATAGCTGGCAGTGTGAGCTCTGTAAATGTCTGTAGAGTACAACTGCAAATGCTAGAGATAGACTTTTCTCCACAGATATAGTTGACTGGCTGTATGAAGTGCTGTCAGATGCTGCCTCAGATGGCAGCGACTGCAGAAAGTATTCCAAATTAGTAGCCACTTTTCTTTAGCCTTTGACAATAAGGACTTTATCTACAAACAGAATTAGTAATTTCTACAAATAGACGTGGTAGAGGTCTGACAAAGTTTTTGGTATCTCTCTCTACTCGCTTGTGCTCAAATTAGATGCAGAGCAGCTGCTCCAAGTCCAACCTCCCAACTCCTGTGTGAGTGAAGAGCTGGCTTTGATCTCTCATCAATAAACAAATTAAAGAAAGGCTTTTTCAGCGGATGGGAGCTGTCCTGTTTCCAGGTAACCATGTCCTTTCCTCATTGATCACTGTTGAAACCTGATTCCCTCCTTCTGTTTCCTCTGAATGAGAAAGCATGTTTCCCTGCTAGCAGAGGGGGAACTCTTTGATTTCCTATTCCAGTCCTTGACTCCACAATAGCAGAGGGTCACTTTCAATTCTAATGTGAGGCGCTTAAATTTCAGCAGTGTTGAAACAAACAGACACCCCAGGCAGTCCTGCAGCTGCTTCAAAATAACCTGCTCAAAATTCATTGAAAAGAAATGAAAGCCCTTTTTCTTAGAGAATTGTGCTATTACGCACAAAGACGTGGAACACAATTCCGCTCCCATGCCTACCAGCAGCCGTTCCTGGCTGATCAGGCACTTCCACCTACAGGTTAATTACTGTCTTTCTTAGCTGATGCAAAGGAGTTTTGGAAGACTTCAATCATGAACTTGAGCTGGTCTAAGGTCAGGATGGAACCTTCTGAGAACATGGTTCCCATCTTTAAGAGTGTTTCCCAAACTGCCTCCTGTCTGCATTTGTTCAGGTCTTCTCCTTACCAATTTGTGAGAGCACACTAGCTGACACGGAGAAGTAGCATTACAAAAATATAGACATACTTCACCTCTCACTTTGGTTAAAATGCCCACCAGACAGTACTGATTTCACTTATGCTTCCATCTCCACTTCCCAGTGTTGTGTTCCCAGTTTAGAACAAAAAAGAAAGGCAGTAGCACATCCCAGACTCCCAAACATGATCAGGTGCCTAACTTTTGTTGGAAAGCTTTTGACCACAAAAAGCTGATTTATTTTTGTTTGTTTGTTTCCAAAGGTTTCAAGGATTCTGCCTCATGATGTTATTTAAGTCCTGCAATATTCAGTGGTTTTGGTAACATAAATATCTGTGGTTTTCTCTTTTGGTGATCCCATCATGTGCGTGCTGTTGTCAACATATATGGAGGTATGTCCTATCAGTAGCTCAGATGGGTACATCAGCATTTTCCCCTACTTTCTAAGCTTGTATACTGAGATCTTATCTTCCCACACATTTCAACTTGTATATTTACGTGTCTTCATCCTGGGATCTTTGCAGGTCTGCAGCCATAAATGACATTACCCACTCACCCTCAAATTATCATTATTGCTCTAAAGCTAAAGACATCTGGAGTTTCAGACAACCAAGTAAAACAAAACAGCCCCTTCCTACATTGGCTTCAATGACAATCAGAGAATTAGTTTCCAGTCTAATAGATTATTTCCAACAAAATTACATTGCTCTTTTAAATTGGTGTCACTGAGGTTGGGGTGAGGAGAACCATGGCAGACAGCATTTTGCTCCTTTGCTTCATGTTGCTTTAATGTGATTTTTCATATTCCTAATTTCAAAATAAGGAGAGTCTTCCAGTGAAAAACTTGCATGGAGAGCCAAGAGTTTCAATATTTTTGCATAGGATTAAGAAAAGTTAATAGTTTACTCTGGCTGGCATTTTGTTGGGTTTTCTTTTGAAATTTTTGAGTGATCTAAAAAAAAATAATAATTATTTTACCTGATCTTCCTCTGGATATTTTTAAGACCACTTTTTATCCCCCTCCAAGCCTGCTACAGCATGAAATTGGCAGAGGCCGGTCACATACCATGTGCAGTATTGGTCCAATTCTGTTTTTAGATACACCCAAGGAGAAGCAAATGTGGCATAAGCAAAAAGCCARAGAGCTTTTCCTCAAAGTGTATTGTCAGAGGCTCTCTCTGCAAGAGAAGCCAATCTTGCAGGTCTTGGGAAAGCTGTCTATGTGAGTTTTGTTACAGACTTCAAAGGGCCAGGATTTCACTCCAGATGAAAACCTTGGAAAAGAGCCTCACTTTGGCCACTGCATCAAAGGACTGGAGTAATGTAAAATGAAAGCTAAAAGCTCCATTTCTGGTCCAGAGGATGATTCCTTCCAGCAGAGACACCACGTAAAACAGCACACAGCCTCACTCCAGATGCCTGTGCATTGCTTTCCTTGATGGATGCCCATCCCAGTTTAAGGATAGCTCCAAGTCATAGAAAAAATCACACTTCGAATTTGCTTCAGCATGATATGAGACTGCATTTCTTGTCTCTAAAGTATTGCCTCTTCTCAACACAAAGATACAATCCCCAGAATGGCACAAGCTTGTGAACAACACTATAGACAAAAATATGCTTTCCCCTTGCATACATGCACRCTGCATATAGTACAGGTCTAAGAAGATATTCTGGAATTATACTGTCAGATGCTGATTGTTTTGCATTATTCAAAGAGCTTCTGCTGAGGTAATCCAAGTTGCTATTTCATGTATTATAATAATTAACATGTGAAAAAAATACCCATTGTATCCTTCTAACTTCCAGTAACTGTCCTTTTTGACAGGCAGCAAATTCCCCTTTGTGATAAAACTAACCATGAGCCAGCTGCAGAGGAGATTAAAAATGGGTTTCTGATTCTCTTGTCAAGCCCCACTTCTGTTTCACATCAGACTTATGCTTTTTGTTTTTACGCTGCAGTAGCAAAACATGCAGGAGCAGCAGCTCTGAAGGGTTCTTCAGGGTTGCTGTCATCCCATAAGGAAGAGAAACTGTTTACATATAGACTGGGCTGCGGCTTTTGCAAACTGAATACAGCTGTAGGCTTGAAGAGTTCTCATTCCATGTTCAGTCTTGGAGACATGTCGGAAACCCTGCTAACTGCTATGTTTTATGCATGTGGATATAGAACTGTGCACACGTGCATATATTTGTGTTCTGATATCTTACAGGCAAAATTTTGTGTCATACTGTGGGGAAAAAGAACTACTATAGTTGGGTTCTTGAACCAGCTACCTAGGAGAGGTGGCTCTTASGATAAATGTCTGCCGGCAGCATACGCATGCCTTGTGGAGGTGCTCATCCTGGACCCGCCAGGTAAGCTCCAGGACCAGCACAACTATGTCCTCGCAGAATTCCTGTTAAATATCCATTATRAAAAACCACTGCATTAACACAGCTGGAGTGTTCTGGGAGCGCAGAGGTGCTGCCTCTCAGGGCGCTGAGCTCTGCGGGCATCCCGGCACAGTTACAGCTAGGCGGCCTCTCTGCCCAGTGCTGCGTCGACTACACAATATTCCTTCTGCCCCTGTTTTCACAGTTGCAAAATAGATTTCACAACACAGCTGAGAATTTGGAGATGTTTTTGTTCGTGGCTGCTCCCCACATATTTTTTCAAACCCCAACATTCTAGTTTTAATGTTCCAGTGGTTTTTGGCAAAGGAAAAAATAAAAATCATAGGAAAAAGAGCAATAAATCCATTTATTTTCCTCACAGAAAACATAAACCAAAAAGGTTCTAAGTAAAGATCCCTTGCACTCCAACAAATAATGTTGATTGCAAATATCAAAATTTGAAATAGAAAAKAAGTTTGCAGAACCAAAATATCTTTTTAACAAAGCCACACAAATTGTTTGAGGATATTTTCAAAATCTATTTTTTCATCAGTTCTTTGTGAAATAACTGACTGTTTTGGCCAGCTTTGGAAGATGTGCTAGTGATTTGTGCATCAGAAAGAGAATAATACGGATGATCACCTAGACAGCAAGGCTTAGCTTGTGAATGTTTGCAAAGGAGAACTGAGAATCTTAGATGGAATCACTACAGAAATAAAAAAAATATCATAAATCCTACAGAAAACMCGTTCTGTAATAGGGATAAAGTTTATCCTGACTGGTATGAAATTTGAAGCTTTCCAAAACCCAACACACAAACAGAATCAAAGAAGTAAACAAAATATTAAAGAGCTACTGTAAAACAGTGTACTATAGAAACCCGAAAGGGGTCACTCTGCCTCTTAGCTGTTGCTGCCTTCATAGAAACTTAGTGGCACCATATGCAATGTGTAGAAGTGCCTAACTCACTTGGACGCTCCTGAAAATGTTATCCATGAGCCACCTTGCCATTTTTTATGAGTTTACTATTCATTAGAAAATAGGCCAGTGACTAAMCCCACCCGTAACAGCCAGTACCAGAAACTTCAAAGGAGGTTAATACCGGAGTAGGTCCTTAACCTACCTGTGCCCCTCACTTAGTTCCCTCGATAGAGAAAGGCTGGTTTGTGMCCCAGCACACCTATTTCCAGCAGGGGTTGCAAGGAAGGGACAGGCCTGTGAGGWTCTCAAGTCTTAACGTCACATAACCCCAAAAACCTCGAGAAGATTTCTGCCATTGCGAACAGAAGCAATGTGAATCCTGAAGGCAAACACATTATACAAGAGAAGAATTTAGCTGTTTAGGTGCATGCAGACAGTTTTCTCATTCTTTTTTACTCTTGGTGCAGTGTAATTTTCCTTCGTCCCAGCAGGTAGAGCTATGCCTTCAAATATTTTCCAGAAAAGCAGCTAGTCTGTTGATTTGGGTTGAGCACTGTCTCCCCAGCTGCATGACTTCGTGTTTTAGATTAGAGTGCTGAAAAAACAAATCCAAACCAAAGCACAAGCATTCTGCTTGCACTTCCATAATTGGTAGGAAGCTAAAACTGGGATCCCATCAGCTGGACAAGCCTCAATCTCACTGTGACAACTGTAAGACTGCCCACAAACAAATACTTAGTTATATGGGCTGAAAAGCTATGCTAAAAGCCTAGCTATCYCAATAGAAAGGGTGCACTGTGAGGCAACATGAGGCRATATGATTTTCTGTCATAAACAGAGAGATGGAACRTCCACTCYTTTGAACTCCTGAAKCATCACCAGCAAAAMCAAAAACACTGATTTTTTTCTTCCCCAGAAAGGAACAGAAAGGAAACTCTTCAAGATGGATGGTAATCCTGTGGATTAATGAATTTTTTTATTTTTTTAGCTAAGACTCCAAACACAGAACAAAAGAGAATCTGGAAAACTTTCAGGTTTTTAAATCATAGTTTGTTAAGCAGTATTTAAACATTTTTTCCCTTGGTTGTCCATATATTTCCTAGGTCAGTCAGAACTGGCTGGTTTGGATAAAGCCTCACCACACCCATAGTACTGTTCCCATTTGTGGATTATCATGGATAGTTTATAACCCAAAAATATTAACAATTTCTTGACCTAGCCTTTTCTGAACCTGGACCAGGCCTGCAGTGACTGTTACACAGCTGTTTACTGGCTGGAGAGAATTAGATCTCTGGTCTTATTTCAGTTTCTGATGAACGGCTGTCTGTACCAGAAAGAGAAAGCTCCTTCCCACGAGAGAGCTCACACTGAACGTGAAGATTGAATCGCAAGACATTGTCTCTCCAGCCCAGCCCTGAGATGTGGTGCCAGAGAAGTGAGGGGGGTGGTTTCTGTATACAGAAACCTGCATGCAGGTACACACTGCCTGAGCGACATCTTTGGAGSCTGAATCAATAAAATATCTTGGGATAATCATTAGCCTCTAAACACAAAGAGACAATTATTTGCATTTTACTACCCCTTCTGGATTTAATTGATAGCCTTACGATAATTTGTTTATTCTTTTTGAAAAATATCAGTCCCACCCAAGGCATAATGGTTCTGTAGCAGAACTGTAATTACTGAGCCGTTTGAAATTACTTACAAGTCAGTTAGAGGCCATGCAGGAAAATATGAATATTGGGTATTATAAAGAGAAAGAATGCCATTCAGAATGCCTCCGGTGCTATGGTAAAGAGAAACTGAATTAACGTGTTCTGACATCAGTGAACAGTGGTGCTTTCAATGCAGGCAACGTTAATTGTATTGCTTTTCATGGAATTAGTGTGGCAACTGCAATTTGTTGGGGCCGAGTTCTCAAATGGTAGAAATTAGTGTAGTTCCATCAAAATCAATGAATCTGTGTTTGCAAAGGATCAGAGTAGTAACGTTTTGCTTTTTTCCCTGCAGCCTGCTGATATTATATCATTTTACTCTGCTATCTTTCATTATCAACATCAGTTGATARTAGTTCTTAACATGTTTGGGCCATTCAGGCGTAGCAGAGCTGCACGTGCTGGCTTAGGCAACACCAGAGATGATGCGTTAGCCTCAGTAGTATGTCTTCCTTAATCCAATATTAGAATTGCCATGGAAACCTCTTAGCAACATAGAAGACGAAAATGGAACTAGAAAGGAAAGATGCAGTCAGCTCAAATGATAGTTCTAGGGGCAAAAAACCAAAACCACATAAACTTACTAGCCTTGGGAAAATACAAGGAACAAAACTAAACTGCATCTGAGAAGTTCATCTTCCAGATTCCCAGCTGGATTATCTCCTCATCTCTTTCACATCCTTATGCTTTTTGTGTTAGCAACCAAAATAGTCAAGTCGTTGTGATGCCTGCCCCGGACATTGTATTACAGATTGCACTGGTGTCCTCCAGTCCTTGCAGAGGCTTGTTTTTGCCTGCTGGGAAATGGCAGGTCAGTCTGGTACTTTAGAAGCAGCTCGYTGTTTCCCTGTGGCTGGCCATCCTTTCTAGCATGATCTTTTAAGATGCGCTGTGGTTCAGATACCCATCCTATCTTTTCGTTTTAACAACAACCAGTTTTACTAGAAGCTCAGCTTCAGGTCTYGGGCTTTTTTTCTTTTTTTAACTGTGGGGATTTCCTTCTCAGAGTCTGTATTATCCTATAGAATACACCRAACACTGAGTAATATACATTTATTCAGTCACTGACAAATGGTTCCTCTGTGGTTTGACAGATTTTGACTGCATGGGCAAGATTTAAAAGATGACTAATGAAGTTGGATAGCTAGACTGACACATGTTGTTGGTGCCTGAGGAAACACCTGTAATACAGGTGCAGATAAACCTCACCTCTGGGTTGGGTAGAGATGAATCAGCTCCAGTCTGGGAACCATGGAGCCATGGTAACATCCAGGATAATATATAGGTTGAATATTGAATATATACATTCACTGGAGCACAACACTGAGACAACATGGGTATAACAGCATTTCCACCCAGCTCAGGACTTCTGTAAAGAAACTTGAATTTGTCCTTTTTGCAACTTGGAGATGCCCTGAATTTCAGAGGCCCAGTGCTTAGTGTTTTCTGAGAAATCAGCTGCTGATTTTGATCCTTACTGTTAAAAATACTTCTAACTCCATTCACCTGCATATACACACTTTAGTCTCATGTGTTCCTACCTATTCACCAAGTGCACATACAGTACGTGCAGTGCTGTTTCTCCTGTAAGTGATCTTTGACAAGCTTGTGCAGCAGGATCAAAAAGTAGGCTATGTAAATGACTCAGAAATCAGGATTTTTACAGGACTGACAGCTGACATCATCAATGATTGTACAAATAGGTTCAACTCCTATGGGAATTCACAAAGGAGACTCATACAGTGGTTAGTGTTGCTTTCAGCAAGGCCAACCTCAACGGCTACATAAATGCCTAAGACAAGCCAAACTAATCACTTTTTATAGTTATCTGATGTCTAAATGTCATGTTGGAARTCACAGCAAACTACTTTCTTTACCGTAAACAAGGAAAATACATTTTATAGGTCTTTTATAGTATTAAAGACTTTTTTTGTTTTTCATTTCCAGGAGAGGTCAAATAAAATAGTCCCAAGGACTAAAAGCAGAAGGACAAATGTCTTTAAAGATCAAACACAAATTACCCAATAATGTCAAATTAGGTTAAAAGGTAGTATTGCACTAGTAAGATGTAAAATAAGACATCCCACTAGATGGCCAAAAGCTTCAAAAGCAACAATGTGTTGTGTGAATATTGAAGAGGTAGACATTTTCAATTACCAACAGGCTTCTGATATTCTTCAGTTTTATCAATGGACATTAATTAATTAATTAATGGATAGATAAAAGCAATTTGGTGCAGGTGCATTAAAAAAAATAATGTTTGTGAAAATCGATAAAGCAACTTTTACTTAGTTATACCAGACTTATGATAGTCAAAAGACTTACTGTCAGGTTAAACCTTTGGATAGCTGCATAGACTTATCATAAAAACTGATGTTCATTGTCCACTCATACAGATAGATAAAAAATGCTGTCCTTAAAAGTCATCGCAAATTCTACTTTAATATATTTGCAAATTATCAGTTTTATCTCTTACATTCAGGGATAGTACCATCTCACCGTTTTCTGAGCATGTGAACTCTAATTCTGCTTTGAGACAGTTGCTAATCCTACATCCTTTAAAGCACTGCTTCTTATTCTTTATTCATTAYA
Source organism: Oceanodroma leucorhoa (assembly GCA_030449065.1). Taxonomy (NCBI): domain Eukaryota; kingdom Metazoa; phylum Chordata; class Aves; order Procellariiformes; genus Oceanodroma; species Oceanodroma leucorhoa. The sequence goes on from JASVER010000140.1 coordinate 667,566, forward strand.
TTTTGTGAACTTCAATCATTAATAAATAAGACTATTCTTATACTTCTAACTCAGTTATAAGCACATCAAAAAAGGTTCCAGTCTTTGCAAGGAGTGAAGGTCTGAAACACCTGTCAGAGACAAACTGTAGRTGGGGAAAATCGATCACCTATGAATGAGAATATATAATGTGGCTGCCTGCAGCAGCAGCAGGAGGCTAGACATGATGTCCCAGAAAATCACTGTCAGCGTAACAGGCTTTGATTTCCTGACTCTTCAAATAAGGTGATGAGTACTTTACTTGTCAGTCTAGAAAGCAGGAAGATGGTAAACTTCTAATATCATATTTGTGCAAAACCCAGCTATTCTGCTGCCGTAGTTTAGAACCCAATCTATTTTGTGCTAATTTTTTTTTCTTGCTCTTGCACGACTTCTGCATTCACAATGCAGTCTATATTTTTAAGTATGTGACTGTTGCTTACAATAAGGCTAATAAACAGACACTGATTCCAGAAAGGTTCTTAAAATGGAAAAATCCACATAGAGAATAGACCATAATGAGTTAGTTTTTTAAGGGAAACTGGAGCTAAATGGTGGCTGAATTATTCTTCTCTTCCAAAACCACTTTAACAAGTCCAGTGGAAAAATAAACCCTCTAGAAATGTTGTTTTTGAAGTTATATTCCAACATTATCTTTCTGTATTCATGCCTGTGGTGTTAAAATTAGACCAAATGAGATAGCAGCAGTTGGTTATATTGGCAATTAGATGTTATCCCTCTTCCATGTAGTGTGTATACCATTTTCAACTTATTTCAGTATGCACATAAGCAGAGCACTTTAAATTTTCAGGAAAAAAAGTTCCCTAAGTGCAAGCAGAAGTGAGGCTGAAGAGATCAGTTTACAGGACAGAAAACTCACAGTTTGATGACAATGTAACCTCATTAGTTTCTCCTCTATTTACTTCACATACATATATAAAAAAGAGCTGTTCCCATTTGTGCTCCCATTAAGCTCTTGATCCACCTGACCTTGTATACTACCTCCACAGGCTTTGTCCAAGACACACAGAGATTTCCCATTAAATTCCAACCTTTCGAGCTGGCAGTTCAATGCCTCGTGGCATGGGGTTAGTTAATCGCAGCAAGACGTGGGGATAGTCTGGCAATGGAAAATCTTCAGAAGGGTCGGGCAGTTTAGAATAGTAAAATCTGACTATTTGCTCTGCCTGCATCAGATCCTACCCCCAAATAATCCAATGGGAGAAGAAATTGGTGTAATTTAATTAAATACACAAAATTAGCCTTAATTACTCTGCAGAGGCTGGTTGTATGGATACTATTTCCTGAAATTCAAAATTCTACAAAGAGCTAATGGAAAAACTTGATTAAAGCTGTCCATAAAATTATTTATATGTGGAATTAAAGCTGCGGTTCTGCATTTGTTAGCTCATGATAGTAACTAGGTTATGAGTCAGTAYAAATCAGCAATAATCCTGGTTATGTGTTGCAATAAGAACTCAGTATTGGACCAAGGTGGGAGTCTAGTGTGTTTGTTTCAGTCTGGGAATGCCTTAGCTCCACAGATGTTGCTGATGTTGCCACGTCTAGTGGAGACTTAAATATGACCCTTTTCAAGGCAGAGGGACAGTTTCTATTCCTTTTCAATACATGCTCTTTGGAAGGAAAATAATAGTATTGGACGCATCTGTTTACACAATGTTTTAAGAAACTATGTATAGAAACAAGCAGTTCAGGGATGAGATGTCAGAAAACAAACACAGTATGGCACAACAGTAGAAGGGAGGATTTCATTCAGCCAAGGCTGGGACTCAAGCCCTACATTGTATGAGGATGCAGGAGAAAGCAGCTGAATGTTTGGAGTCGGCCCAGCAGCTGATCTCCAAAACTGACCACATTTCCTGAAAGTGGTAATTGTATGAAATGTGAATAAAGTGTCCCAGAGGATCAATATGTAGCAGTACAGTTGGAAGCAAGGGCTGAAGAAATCCTAGATGTAGTTACATGCTCTCTTTTGCATATCTCTGCAATTGAATTTCATGAACGGGAAAGCATTTGAAGCACAGTTTGCTTTGCATTGTTATTATTGACCAAAAATGAACACATTTCCAAGGAAATCAGAGCGTGGCAAAGAGGACCTGTTAAAACAAAAGCAAAAGGAATGGAATTTGAAGCATTCCTGATCTCCAAATGATTTCATTGTCCCTGTATTTTAGCATCACATTCCCCCATCCAGTTGAAAGAACGCTCCATGGAAATAGGTTCCTGATCCAAAACCAAAGCATTGTTTTTATTCTTCTATGTTTGCCTTCCATTTCTTACTGCTGAAAACATATGAACGTGACAGGAAGAGCGTAGCTGAACCACACTTGAACATTGGGGCGATTATACCATGAGGGAAATTGGCTAGAGAAGACATCACTGGCAATTCTTCTGTCAGCACCCCTCTATCAGGTGTAAAGCACAGCACTGACTGGCTCTGAAGGCTGCCGAGAAGTGCTTCACCACTGGTGGGACAATCATTGTGTTGAAAGTTCAGGGTAGCGTAAACAATAAAAGACAGGGTAACAATGCTCAGATGCTCACTTTGCAGAGCGATCTAATCTGTGGCTGAATTCACACTGATTTAATGCCGGAAACAGTAATACTGGTCCCTGATGCTCCATYTGTAGCTGGCGAGTTTGGCACAAGTCTGCTTGAGGATTTTAAAATGGTACCCCATCATGAATTCTATTTAAAAAGCAATGCAGTATAGCAGTCAACAAGGTGCCTCATTAGTTCTGCAGAGATGCTCAGCAGGGGATACTCTTTTCAGCTCTAAAATAGCAGGAATTAGAGCATAACAGAAGAAAAGCAGCTTTCTCTTTAAACAAAGCCGAAGCACTTCCTTTCCATCACTCACCCTTTGTCGTTTCATATCTCTTTGCTTCTCTTAGAGGCTCATGTCCCTCCGTTTAAAGAAAGAAAATATTTTTTCCCTATTCTTCTTAGTTTTCTTTTTAAAATGTGATAGAAGGAATGAATACTTTGTTTAATCTTTAGCTTTAAAGTGACCAGATATCTAGAGAGAGCCAACACAGCCCAGCTCTTACACCACAGTAAACCCAGCATAAAGTTCCTGGGTAAAAAGGGCATTATTATATAAATTCGTAACTGGAGGATCTTATCTGCTGCAGGATCACATCACACTATTCCRCGGCGCTTTGTTCACATGTCTGTATCTACAATGTGCCAATACAGTCTAAGCAGAGTTATGTYACCTGGCATAGAAAAAGTTAATGAAAAGAAAAGCAAATAGATGTCTTGCTTTTATAGCAAGTAAGAGGTGGTTTAATCTGTATTAAATATGTATTTTTGTTTTAGATTTATAGCAGATTCCATCTCTTAAATCTCTCTTTTAGTAAATCCACCAGGAAAGAACCTGACTGACTGGTGATATCTTATGCTAAGTCTTTTGTGCACCACTGCTATTACAAGGGTAGCACTAAGGGCCAGGTGAGGGCATTCCCCTGCTGTGTTAGGCACTACTCAAAAGGAAAAATGGAGACACCTTATTTCAAGGAGGAGGGTGTGAGTGCTTAGCAATGTGTTTTATACACACATTTGTTATGAGTTTGGGAAAGTTTTTACATTTTGTACTTTCTTGAAAACATTTGCCCCAGCCAGAAAGCAAAGAGAAAGAGCCTAACTTTTTTTTGGTGTCTTAAAAAAATCCTCATGAATTTTGAATACTCCCAGTAGATTAGAAGAAATGCATCATTGCCATCTACTTCAGTTTAATATTACAAACAATAACCTTTCCTTATTTAATATTTAAACCATGCTGTGTAATCTTTGTCCCTAGTATAAGACCAGCACAATGTTTCTCCCTACAGTGTATTTACTAAGTTATTGATATGCATCCTAGTCTCACTTGCTCATCTCCTGAGTTCCTGTTGCCTATAAATATTCTGAAGGAGCTCCTAGAGTGTTTAGTTTTCCAGAGCACACATATCAGCATCAGAATGAATATTTTTGAGTAAAGGAAACAAACGGATGGTTTAAAGCTCTCCCCTTCCCCCTAACATAGCATTTGCTGCTAAATTGGTCAACACAAATGCTGGGAGGCTAGCAGTGACTATCGTTAACAGAATACAACCAAAATCACTGAAGGAAATATTGTCACTTATCTGACAAGACAGAGGATAGGAGTGGGCAGAAAAGGGGAATCCAAACTAAAGCATAAGTCTTCAGCCCATCTATTATCTCGTGGAGTGTCCCTCTTAATTATGGAGCTTCACCATAACATACAATCCTTGCTATATTTTATCTAATACTTGTGGGKTTTTTAGCTCCTAAAGAAAACAGATTTTATATAAATAATAAAGCATAAAGCATATCTATGTATACCTTAATAAAATATATACTTATTCATATTTCTACCCTTCTCCTGTAGCTACCTCTCATGGCACACCGTGTGCCACAAACCTGGCCCACCTTTCTAGGCAGTGAGACCTTTGCTTTGTAGCTAACTGAAAATTGCCAAAATTGGTGAATTAGCCTATGCTGAGCTCCATTCTGCTGTAACTATCATGCTTTCTGTACCTGAGCTATCTTGTCTAAAGTTACTTCAGATATGTCTACACACTACTTACAGAGATTGCTGGGCTGATGCATGTATCATATCATCTGAGTAATACCTTTTACATTTTGAGTAGTCTGATTTTCTCCCATGTGACCTCCTGTAAAGTGAATTATCATTATTATGAAGAGTAATAGAGCCAGGTCAAATGTGGAACTACTGTATGCACTTACAATAGTCATTACAATAGCAACATAGAGAAAAAAATGTTGGCAGCTATATCAGCTGTGTCCTTCCTCCTCTTGTGAACTTCAGAAAACATTTTGAACAGGTAGCCTGCTAATCTGCTTGAATGCCACATACCCTTACGAAACAAACAGATACGCCAACCCTCACCATACATTTCCTTTTTTTGTGGAGTTTCTTTCCTAAGAAATAAATTTCAGCACTTGGCTGAACTAAGTCTGAAAAGGGAATTCTTACTGAAGAGAAATGAAAGGGGTTTTTATGCTGCTGTTTTATACTCTCAAGTGGATCAAAAAGCTTTTACTGATAATCGTGCCTAAACAAATTAACTTTGAGATCAAGGTTTCTACATGTTATTTTCAAAAASGGCAATGAGCAAAATCTAGGCATGTTGATCTTGCCAAAAAATATTCTTGCTGCTCTTCAGAGCAGCTTATACTTTACACAGTGGAAGGTTTGTAGCAGGATAACTATCTGTGCCGAGGGGTCTGCAGAAGGCTCCTTGTCCAGGGTGGTTTGCGTCTCTCCACGCTACCTAATCAGTAGGACGTAGTGGCTGCTACATGAGGTATGCAGGTTGGCTGTCCTCAAATCCAAATAAAATTTGTAACAGACCAGTCCATAAAACAGTGAGAGGAGCATATGAGTGACTTAGCAACTCCGTAAATCCAAAGATTTTGTAGAACACACTGTCTTTTCCACTTCATGGCTACCTGCTAAATGGATTCGAGTTTCATAAACCCTACTAAAGAAAACCAACCTTCAGGAAGACAAATACAGTCTGGCAATAACTATGTCCTTCTGGAGTTGATCTCTATGGGGACCTGCCTAAGTGATTGTGTTAGAGTGCATTTACAGTTTCTCATACAGTTTGTTTTCATAGCTATATGAAGACCATAATTCCCAGGCCTATTGTTGCCGTTAGAACTCCAATACAGCTGTATCTACAAATACCAGGAAATTGCGATTACTTGCCACCTTCCAGTCCATGTATAGAATTGGTATGCGAGATAGGGCACGGGCTGCTGCAATACATAACATCCATCAATTCCTTTTATTCCACCCACTTTCTTGTACAAATTTTGAAACTATGTTAAACAGACAGGAACAGAAGGAAAGCTAGGGATCCTATCAAACTGAATTTATCAGTGTGCATTAAATAACCAGTATGAATGAGGGCCTCATTGCTTTTGCATACTTCACTCACCAGGGTACTTCTGGGGATTTTTTTGGTTCAGACTCAATGACACAAGGACAAATATCACCAAAATTACTTTTTCAGCGTTCTGGTCTGCATCTCTCTTAACAATACAGCTTGATTGCTTGCTTCTACCCTGTGCTGGCTCTAAAATGACATCTGGGTCTCTGCCTTACCAGTGGACTCATTAAGAAAATCAAAGGAAGCATCATATATGGGGCTTGAATAAGTCCYAGCCACAATGGGATACATGACTTTTAGAGTGGATTCAGTCTTTGGGAATCGCCTGATGATATCAGAATCTTGGTGTCATTTAAAATACACAAGTGTGCACACACAGGTTTACAGAAATAATACACACACAAAAAAGTGAAATCCAGATTCCATCAAAGTCAATGAGAAAACTAATTTTAATTGTGCTGGAGCCAGGATTTCAGCCTATGAAGCTTATAATCGGAAACTTTAACGGCATGATGTAAGGCTGAAAAATTAATGCACTGCTGAGATATTTGAAGATCCTCATTAACATCATAATTCTGCTGACCATTTATAAGCCTAAAGATATTTATTCTTCTCTAACAGCATCTCCARTAAAATAAGACTGAGATTTGAAAGCCAGCTGGATCCCTCTCTGCCAGTAACTCTTGTTGCCTTATCACCAATGCATAKGCAGCAATGCAAATTTTGTTAACTCATAACTCCCATTATCTTCTTACTCTTTAAGATATAATTGAGGGCTGTATCCAACCTTGGTACAGCTTAATTAACAACTCTGTTGATAGACAAGCTATAAAAGAGCATCTGTAGATCTGAAAAGGAAAAAAGATCGAAAAAGTGGGAGAAACATACTTGCATGCTTGAGTTAAGCAGTTATGCTTTGAACTGGATATGGGAAAGTCCAATTTCAAGAGTARGATTTCCCTTACATGGAATTAAAGCAAACCAAATGCTAGACTGACATTTTGTGATCTAACCTGAGTGTATTTTGCAGGCTTAAGTCCTTTCCCTTCCTCTGTGGAAGAAGTGAGATGCATTAGCCCACTCCCCAGTACAYGTTTACATCTTCCTTTCCTTAACTGCCCTGAAATTGCTTTCCCAGCTGCTTCCAGTGCTTGATCTGAAAGGGAACAGCAGCCTAGTATCATGGACTTGCCCCCTTTGCACAGAGTTTAGGCAGGTGAGCATTTGGGCCTTCCTTATGACATTCTTTGCCTTGGAGCAGGAATGCAGCTTTTTATAGCTAATCTCAAAGGTCACTCCATCTTTTCCTGCTCCCTGTTAGAAAAAGTAGCTTTGAACTCAGGTAACACTGGAAAGACATATTTGCAGGGGAAGGTATTTACCTTCGCCTGTTCTGACCATGACACCTTACAAAAAATAGGGGTTCTTCTTGAGTGATATTGACTTCCCATTTTCTAGCCGCTCAACATCAAAGACACATCAAACAACTGCTTCATTGATATTAGATTCCCACATGCAACTCATGAAGGATTCTCTGTCACTCACAGAAAGGAAAGTGGCTTGAGGAATAATCACAAAGCCAAGAGAAGGCAGGCACAGTTCGTGGCTCATGCAATAATTCTTCTGCAGGAGCTGTCTATCATCACGTTTTACCTGTTTGTATAAAGTTGTATGCATCCACTGTAGTCTGGCCTCAAAATTTCAAGGGACAAAGGAATGTAAAGCTCTGCTACAAACAATAATTGTGTGCAACCGCCAGCCTGAAATCCATTGAAAAGAAGAACTCGAAGCAGGAGCTTCTWACCCATGTTTCCAATCCCCACGAGCTGTACAAGAGGTTTACATAGTGACTGCATCCATTATTTCTCCTTTTGAGAAGCGCAGGCAAGAACGGTTGCTGAACAGCTCCCACGGTTCTGCTCACGTTTTGTCAAAATAGGAAGTAAGCAGGAAGCAGAGGATATTTTTTAATGAAGTGAATAGCACAGCTAACAATTAGGACTTCCCCTGAAGATGGCAAGGTTTTTGTGCAACAAGATGAAAAGGGAATCGAAGTCAAGAATATTCCTTAGTGAAAAAGATTTATATGACCGTCCTGAGGCAAACTGTCATCGGTGTAATCAGAAGCAGCAGCCATCAGAGGATAGGAATAGTGTCATAGATTGCCTGACAGAACATGACAACTTGGTTCATAAATAGCTGCTTCTGTGAAAACAGATCCTACAGCAGAAAGGCAAAAACATATTTTAAAGGGAATCAACTTTATGTTGTGCTAGCCTCATTCTAATTAACATGCTAGTCCTCAGGGAAAAGAAGCCCTCTTCTACAGCCCACACTCCAGATTTCTGGTGTCTCATATCTCTCAAAACAAAAAAGACAGGTTTCATTTTTCTGGGTGAAACCAATCTATCAAATCAGTATAGTCAAAACTACTTCATGAGGGGACACAGACTCTGCCCTAGCCACACCGACTAAGCAGGAATTTCAGTAGAGGCTATTTTTCATCTCCACTTACTGTTTTTTTAGAAGATTGGTATAGCATGCAAGGATATTTCTGAGAAGTGCAAGACACCGCTGGGAACTAGGTCTATAAGAAGGAAATGAAGTATGAATAAAAAATTGCAGTGTATTAGAATGAATATGCACATGCAACATGAATATATCCATTTTTAATGACACTTTCTATAACTGTCAGTGAAGTAGAAGGTTATGGATTTCTAATTCCGAGAGAGTTATAATAGAAAATGATGTCTTCGTCAAACAAGGTCACCCTTACAGAGTGGGCATGTGCCCCAGCCAGCTAGATATTATACTCCAGTGCACACAGTACTCACAGTACATGAAAACACTGCATGTTCTTAAGAGCTGTGCAAAGAAGATCTGTAATTATTTAAGGAGAACTGATTAATTTTTGTGCATACCAGGCTATGTTGTCACAACTGAAGCATTGTACCTTAAGCTTTCAGTAGAGCTGCGGCCTCTCAAATGGCATGGATACCAGTCACGTTCCTTTCCATTTAATCCTTATTCTTCCTTAGTTTTATTGCAGGTTAAATGCAAGAAAATATTACCTAACATTCCTGCAGTGTTAAATAACAGACCCAAATGCTAACAGAGGTAAAAAAGAAAAGAAAATATTTTGACATTTTATGCAACAGCAGTAACAATCAAAAGAATGGTTCTAGTACTTTGTTGCTCCAATAATTTCCTATGTTTATGCTGACAAATTTGTCCTTGACGATGACAAATTTAGTGGCAAGTTTTAAGATTACTGCATATCTAAGACTGTAAAAGCCTATCCTGCTTTTTATTTGCCTTCCTGAGTTCGTATGTACATCTTTACTTCTCCGTATCACAAACAAATCTAATTAAATATATCTCTGATGCAGTTTAGATATCTTTATTCTTACAGAAACGCAGCAAGGGGTACGCAGAGGACCCTCTCCAGCACTGGGCCCCAGGCTTTTTGGGGCAGCTCCTGCTGCCACCCCACATGGGTACGTAGGAGAGGCGATGAGGGGTTAACCTCGTGGCTACAGAAAAAGCCCCCGAATGTGTGAGAAGCACAGAGAGAGGGCTGAGAGGGAGGGAAAGGGGCACTGCTAACAGACCCTAGGCACCATCTGGGGAATGGCATACAGATAAGTGAGGTAAAAGAGGCTTCTGAGCTGTGAAGGTGTGACATGGGAGCCATCCCTTGGCTGTGGGAGCCCCACAGGCCTCTCCCGATGCACCAGGGAGTGTGCCAGGGCCTGCAGGCACCAACAGCCCCGACTGGCCCCAGCCCACGGGCCTGGGGCCATCAGTCCCTGCCCCGGTGGCACCGCAGCGGTGCCGGCCTCCAGCTCCACACAGCCCTGCCCYGCCCGGCCACSGGCCCGCCGAGCTGGGCCCTCCCACGGGCCCACGGCCCGGCCCGGCCTCCGCCTGTCCGCAGTGAGGCGCCAGGTGCCCCGGGCTGGGGCTGCCTCCCCCCGCCTGCCCTGCTCCCGGCCGGGCGGTGGGACGGGCCCTTGCTGCCAGGCCCTGCCCTGGCGCCCCGTGGCACCTCCGGCCCCCTTGGAGGGAAGCCGGCCCTCCTGGCCCCCAGCACGGTCCCATCCCTGAGGTACGATGCCCAGGAGCGTCGAGGAGGGGATGCACCCTCTGTGAGGAGAAGCTGGATGCAGCCCAGTGCGGGAAAGCTGTGCTATTAGGTAAAGTTACTTCTTTAACAGCCCTTTTGTTACTAACCACGAAGGCGGCAGCGTGTTGTTTGGGCTGCGTGGTCACTGGTGTCTTGGGTGGAGAGGCCAGAGCTTGGTGGGGCCGGGCAGGCGGGTGTCACAGCCCGGTGGGCTCATCCGCCATGTCGGTCACCTGCTGCCTGCGCTAGTCGTGGTGTGGTGAGGCACGTGGGGCCAGACCTCTCTCCCGCTGTTTCTTAGGGTATGAAACAATGCTGTGGTTAAATAATAAATGCAGAAGGGTGGTTCAGCAAGGCTGCAGCAGAGCAAAATAAGGGAGGAGCCCAGTTAGTTGCCAAGCTGCCCTGGGGGCTGCGGACTCCTTCTGGCCACCCGGCTGTCGAGAGCCCTAAAGCTCCGCCGGAGCGACTGCTTTCACCGGTTTGCAGGGCAAACCTCCCCTGCAATTGCAAACCCAACTAACTCACCTGAAGGGAAGCTTTTAAGGTTTGAAAAAAGTGTACCTAGTGGCTATCRCTATAATATTTTACAGAAATTTGCATGTTGCAGTGCAGGGCACAAGCAAAGATGCCAAAGTATAGCTGTTCAAGTGCCATCTGTGGGCTCAGCTTTTTGRTAAATATTTATACTAAGGATAAGTTGACAAGCTTATGTGAAGGAACAGCTAATTAATTTCCCTAATTCTGCAGTTGTCCAACAATTTCAACAAAAGAATCTTCTTTCTTTATATTTTTTCCCTTTAGCACTGCAAGTCCAGTGCTAACAGACATGTGCTTTCACATACCTTTTAAAGTTGTTGCAATARGTTTATTTTAAACAGAATCTGTGGTAGTGTTGCCTGACATGGCAGAAGGACTGTTTGGRTGCTGAGCGTGTTGCATGTTAAAGGATCTTTAAYTTGAAAGTTAAATCACTTTCAGGATTTTCTTTTAAACCAAGATCRGTTGGAAATTTGTGGGCTAGGATTGCAGGACTGTTTTGTAGCCGATTTGCTGATTTTCTCTATGACTTGGATTTCCATGTGCAGCTCACCTCACGGGAGAGCTATTGGGATCATTTCTGAGGCCTTTTGAAACAGTCTCATGAAAAGCAGCTGAAAATTTAAGCATAGTTATGAAATGCTTCCAGCCTATCATGCAAAACCAGGATCAGAATAGAGTGTTTCAGTCTCTGCTCCCATTGCCTTGGGAGGCTCATCTYCCTGTTATAGTAGGAGGGAGGGATGTCAGCAGTGGTGGTCCCGGTTGGGGAGAGAAAGATTTTGGTTTATTTCAAAGGTGTTGTTGAATAAAAGAGMAACTTGCAGTGATTGCTGCAAGAGAAAATCACAATTTTCAATTTTAATAATATTCAAAATAGTCTAATTAAAATCTGAATTTTGTTTTGTTTTTCTTTCTGGGAGAAAAACCTGGAAGCTTGGGACTAGCAATTATAAAGATGAATAACTGCATAATAAATACTAATCTGAGCCTTGGTAATTAGATCCTGCAGCATTTTGATTTTTAAATGAGAATCTGGTTCTGAATGGATACACAAGAAAGGCAAGCAATGTATAACAGCTGTAAAGAAGTAGCTTACAGTCATCTTTCTACAAGTCTGGTGTATGTGTGGTGTGCCTCAGTACAGAACTTACATTGTATTTTGCCACAGTGAACTTGATAATATTTATTTRTACTCAGCTATAATCTAAAGGCACCTGTCATAATAGATAGGGCTTGGATGTGACAGTCTGGAACGCAGTCTAAATAACCAAGGTGCCTAGGACCTAGCCACAACAGCAAAAGAGCTTAGAAATTGGGCCTAGAAAGTCTTGTCCCTCAGGTCATGCTGTATACATTRCAATAAAATGCAGGGCAACTGACTGTTCAAAGTGAAGTTATATGTGTAGTCACTTGCCATTTCATACAGTCAGTAACATTATATTTGTAATACAAATTAAACCAGATTCAGGCACAGAGTAAGATTCTTCTTACATCTGTTTTTTTTTTTTTTTAACAAAACTTTAAATTCCTAGACTAGAAGCTGGATCATGCTCTAATACTTRAAGAACAGCATCCCCATCTGAGTTTCTTAAATTCCTAATCATAGAATTCCAGGAATGAGTATAGGAATTTATGTAGGTATAAAATGATTACTCTCTCTTATGCTACTTGTAATATGGATATGTAAGGGAGTATTCTCTGATGGATCTGTTGAAGAGTATTAGAAATAAACTTCCTTCATCTGGTTGTTCACATAATAGCACCTMAGTTGATTAAATGAACCTCAGCAAATTACTGTCTGGAGGCAAAGAAAAATCCACAAACCCAAGTTTAAATTCTGCATGAAAGAGTTTATGTGCAGCATGAATAGCTMTATTTTCACATACTTTATTGAAATTAATGACTTTCTCAATGRAAAAAAAAAAGAAATTTAATGAGGAATTTATTTTATTGATGTGTGATATGCATTTAAAGAAAAATTCTGAAGACAGAAAAAATAATGAAACTCAATACAAAAAAAAGAAAATCTAAACTGTTTTCTGTTCTGAAGCAACTCCGAGGAACATAGTAGATTCAGGGTTTTAAAACTGCATGAGCTTTCACTTGTCAAACCTATGATGTTCTCCCCCCACTTAATATAGTGCAATTTTACAGCAATTGTACAGCGGATTTAAGTATAATAGAACTTATTTGGCTTAATTGTCTATCCAATATTTTGTCTTTCAGCTTATTTTAGTCTTGCTCTTTCAARCTAGAATGAAGATCCCTCTTCTGTGGATAGAAGCAAGCCCCAAATACTTCAGTATTCATGTCTTTCATTTGACCTCTCTTGTCCCATTTGCAAGCAAACCAGGCATCACTGATAAATTGAGCACAGTGACAGCTGTAGTATTGATTCATTATTTTCTTGTRCTTTTACCATTGTATCCATGTGCTGAGACTTGATTTAGGCTAGAATGCTGTTTGGCAGGACAGTCTGTCGTGTGTTTGCATGCTCCCTTGAAGAGCAAAGGTCCTAAGGTCCTACTTCCTACAAACTGCTGTAGRGCAAATACCATTACACATGCTAAATCCTAGTTAATTTAAGTGGAAATATATGAATAAGATTAAATGTAAGGCTCAGTTGAGAATTAAATTTTTAAAATTTAAGAGTACTGAGGTATCATTCAACTTCTTCTCTAATCAGAACTCTGTGCAAATAACCAGGTATTGGACAGGCTAACATTTGATGTGTTTGGTTTGTATTTTGCAAGCTTTGTTTTGGTAAAGGGCTTGTTGACTGATGGGAATCCTGAGTGTTTACTCATTTAAATGGTTTACATTCAGTGCTTCTAGACTCAGAAAAAATGAGCTTATGCCATTAAAAATTACAATTGTCTGAATCATCATCTGATTTTTATCACTCATTTCCATTCCTTATTTGGAAGAAGAACAATACACATTATAGGTTTAACCAGTTTTTTCATCTCCTGTAACCCGCAGCAGGTAACAGCTTCCAAAAAGATGAGTTCCTCTGGTTCTGACCTRCTACTCTACCTACGTTTGGTGCCCCTTCCCTTCCTCTTGGCTGTATGCTCCCACTACTTACCTTCTTCAGACCATGTCCTCTTTGAGCTGATTCAAATAGCTAACCAGGCAGAAAAATAACTCAGGAAAATGAAATGGATGTACTTTTKCTGCAGTAGCAAGCTGAATCAGCTAACAAAGGGGTTTGAGTGCACTGGGGCAAGGAGGGAGCTGGAGGAAGTAGCAGTATTTTCTCCTTCCACCACAAAAGGGCTGGTAGTCGGTTCAGTTCCTTTGTAGGATCACAACTTGGATAGCTTCTCAATTCTTTGGCTTGGCTCGCTAAGTAGCAGGATAACAAAAAATTTAAATAGGGGGGTTGATGTGATTGCAACAGCCAGCAATGGGGTCAGGCTAGCACAGACACCTGTGAATTTATTCTGCTCAGCTCCCTTTCTTGCTGTTATGCTCTGCTTTTTGCTGAGCTAATTCTCTGCTACCTTAGTGAGTTGAAGCCCCTCACGGAGGGATTCACTGAATGCTGGTGCTGGCGCTGGAGGCAAGCAAAGGGAAGGAGGTAGCTGTGGAGCGCTCCTTTTTTAGTGACACCATGTTACAAACTCAGCCCTCTCTGTCCAGTTGAACTACAGAGTTTCATTAGCGTCAGGCTGCGACTCTGTCTTAGTCTCATGAGTTGTTGGGATGATAACAACAAATTGAGCAAATACATCTTGGTAGGCCAGGTGGAGGGAAGAAGGGASGGGTAGGGAGATGGGAAGGACCTCTCACTTGCTTTATTCTTTCTCTGTGTTTCCGTATCCGTTTCCGTGGTGTTTCACGCTTTGAATCTGATAATATGCTTAGTAGTGGCTGCTAACACAGATAGTAATGTAATAACTTGCTCTGTTCTCTGTCATCTGAGTTGGTTCTAACAGTAAGTATGCTTCAGTTTTGGTTACTTAATTTAATTCATTATTTGGCAACCAACAAGGCAGAGCTAATATCTCCTTTTTTTCCCATTTAAAGCATGGAGCCTGAGTTGACTTTGATGGATAATCCAACCCAAAGTTTAAGACCAGAAAATTAAACCCTGAGAATAGTAAAAATATTTATTAAAGCAATGGATCTATTTAAACCAGAAACTTTAATAAGATAATTGGAATGCATTCATTTGCATTCATCTCCGAGTCTTTTCCTCCACCTTTAGCACTACAAATTATTTTTTCCATGATACAGATATTTTGGTAACACAGGCATTTAAATCTAGATACCTTACCATGTTCATTTAATTCCTGTCCTTTTATCCTGGCATTTCTTGTTGGCCTTTTGACCATAATCAGTTAAGTATCCAGCACTCTCATCTTACATTATCTTTCAGGTGTATGAGCTGGGCTCATCCAACAGGTTTGTTCATCTTTGCAATACTGAATTACTGTCAAAATAAGCTAACTTATTTGCATCCACTTAATGCTACATTAACTAGTAGTATAAAATAATGTGGTAGTAACCTTATTGTTACTGGTAACTGGTATATGAGCAAGATTACGGGGTTTTAGTCCTAGGATAATGTAGTTTTGTGAAGTGATTAGATGATGAGGGATAAGACTGAGCTGTTAAGTAGATGGTTCTTTGCTATCTTCAGATCAAAGGAATGGTAAGAAAAAACTAGGTATTTTGGTAATGGTAATTACCATATAATGGTAATTACCGTATAATGGTAAGAAAAAAAAAGACCAGGAGGTGATTACTAGTGGTGGGGGGTTACCTGTAGCTAAAGACATTTGACAAAGTCTCCCTGACTTTTTTTTAAGCCTTCGCCTATTGTTTCCAGGAGAAGAATAGGATTTGGCAGCATTCCTCTGGAAATCAATCATTACAGCCTGGATCCGAAGCCAAATGAAATAGATAAAAGTTTCTTTGACTACCCGAGGAGATAATTCCCTGAGTGTGGTGTGTAGTCTTGGTGATAAAACCTGTTTCATTGCTAAGCTTTTTTTAAACGCTGCTGTCACACTAGGATTGGGGAGAAGCTTCAGAATTGTAATCATGAGCCTACAGACCTATACTGCAGTGGGGCTCTTCTGCCTTTGTGTCAGTATGGTCACAGTTCCTGAAGCATAATTTAATTTTGGTATTTGTTTCATATGTTGTTTTTTCCTCCATCTTTTTCACTGTTGATTTATTTTTCTTTTGTACCCTTCTTTTATACTCAGTGATTTTTCTTTCTGGCCTTTTATTATGTTTACACAGATTTGCTCAAAGGCTCATAGGAATCCTAGGAAACTCTGCCTTCATGTAGAGAATATAAATCTGCTATGAGGTAGGGGAAGTGCTTTGTTAAAACATCTTTTTCAAAAAATCACTATAGACTACTGCCAACAGCTTCTGTTTCACTTACGTCAAGTGCCTTTCATTGAGAGTCTGGTCTGTTATGTGACAATAACCTTTGTGCATTTGAGAAAGCAATGCTTGTACATCGTARTTGTAATGAAATGGCATGCTTTCCACTTTTTTTCTAAAGCAGTACAGCTACAGCTGTACAGCTAGAGTTGATCTAGACACAAAGTAACCCTTGTTTAAAGAGGTACTCTGTTTCTTCTTGCTGTAAATATAGCTATTCTCCYGATCAGTGTCATAAATATAAACACCTTAATAAATCAATGCTTTCTCTTCCACTGCCCYGAACAATTTTACTCCAGTTCAACTAGTTCTGGTGACAGCCTCATAAAGCTATGTGGTACTGGAAGTTGCTGCTGGTGACTTTCAGGGTATTTGGTGCAGAATGCAATGATCCTGAGAGTCACCAGCAGAATGCACCCAATATATACTGAGTTGCATATTTATAAAAATCTATACTGGGTTGTTATAGCAAGGATAAGAAGGAACTTATCAGAATATTACAGGGAGAGAATCCAATCCAGATGATGAACCCTTCCTCAGTTTAAAAGTTGAACTGTTCAGATAACCCACTTAATTTCAGTTGGAATCAGAAACAGAAAATGGATAGCATATTTAGCTTAAGGGAAGGTAAGTATGGAAACTTTTGATGATTTGTTTTAACTTGTATCTTGTGGTGGAAATCATATTTTTTCCATGATTGGAGCTATGAAGTCCTTAAACACGTATTTTTAATCTCGTATTTCCAGGATAGAGATACAGATTTTTGCATAAGAAGCTGATGCTTATCAGCTGGTAAAGGTATCAGCTCTCACGTAATCATATCTTTAATTCCAGGAAATTCAGATGTGAAATCTCATCTCTGTCCAAAGACTGATAAAGCTGTTTTGGTCCAGTGAGACATTCTTGGTATATGAAGCTATTAACATCTGTTATATTGTCAAAATTAGGTTTAGACAGAGCAGATCAGTTCTGTGAAAGTGAGATGTCCAGATTCCCAATGAGACCTAGCATTTGTATTACGACCTAACATTAAAGTCACTATTTTCAACCTAGTATGAGGTGGAACTTATAGTTACAGAAGTTGACTGAATGCCTAGCTGAATTCATAGCAGAACATTTGACTAATTGTTACAGGAGCTCTCCGTGTGGGAATTTCAGACAGTGTAGGAGATTCCCTGCAGGCAGCCCCTGCAGTGCATAGGACAGATCATAGGTACTATTTGCATGCCTCAGTGTGTTGACTACCAACCCTGGGAGGACCAGGGGACAGCTGTATATAAGAATTTGGCAGAACAACAGTTCAGGGAGACTTGCCCAACCCAGATGAAGACACCAGGGACCCTTGTTGCCATCCAGACAGCAAACAACCATTCTGTTCAGGAGATTCTCCATGCAAGTTTTACTGTATGCAAAAGATCCCAGTAAATTAGGGTTTTTAATAGGCACTCTGTGTCTGTACAACACTAGTTACATCCCGATATGAAGTTATACTAAGATTTGAGGGCTTTTTCTCAGACCTTTTGAGTTTGATTTATGTACTATTGCAGATGTGATCCTGCATGTGGCTCCTCTTGAAACCAAATAGTGCAATAGAAGACATATTTCTGTGTAATACATGTCACTGATTATAGATGGCATATTAATATGCAGCAGTGGAAGAACATTSATGAGTGAATTTTGTTAATCAGTTGCTCAGTGCATGCTAAATATTATTGCTCATGCACTATAACAAGATTTCATGTTATACTGATTCATCAATAAGATTTCTGTTAACCAACCAAGTCTGTAGCCAAGTATTTAATACAGCTTTTTTTCTTTACATTATTCCTGAATAACTGAAAGTCTTAGAACTAGTTTCAGATCTCACAACTCCCACAAAGTATGGCCGAAGTCTACTAGTAGGGAATGTAATTAAGTCTTGGGTTCGTGCCCAGGTAATATGGAGTCCTCAGTACAGGAAAGACATGGACCTGTTGGAGCGGGTCCAGAGGAGGGCCACAAAAATGATCAGAGGGATGGAAYRCYTCTCCTATGAAGAAAGGCTGAGAGAGTTGGGGTTGTTCARCCTGGAGAAGAGAAGGCTCCRGGGAGACCTTATTGCAGCCTTCCAATACTTAAAGGGGGCTTATAAGAAAGATGGGGACAAACTTTGCCAGGGCCTGTTGCGACAGGACAAGGGGGAATGGTTTTAAACTAAAAGAAGGTAGATTCAGGCTAGATATAAGGAAGAAATTTTTTACAATGAGGGTGGTGAAACACTGGCACAGGTTGCCCAGAGAGGTGGTAGATGCCCCAWCCCTGGAAACATTCAATGTCAGGTTGGACGGGGCTCTGGGCAACTTGGTCTAGTTGAAAATGTACCTGCCTACAGCAGGGAGATTGGACTAGARGACCTTTAAAGGTCCCTTCCAAACCAAACWAATCTATGATTCTGTGCTGAATTCCTAAGTGTCTGTACCTGTGAGTGGCATTTACCACTGATACTTGTCTGCATGTAGTTCATCTCTTCTTAAATTTTGAGTTAGGTGAGGTTCAAGACTTGGCCATACTACAAAATTCTATCTTCAAAAGTCATTAGCTGCTGTAATTAGCTGATGTTCCTGCCAACAAATAAGCTTTTTAGTGTCATGTCACCAGCTTGTATGGTGTAGCGAAGAAAAGATGTTCAGGACTGCACCACTGACTTTCRCAGAATCACAGARTCACTGTATGGCTGAGGCTGGAAGGGACCTCTGGAGGTCATCTCGTCCAAGCCCCCTGCTCAAGCAAGGCCAGCTTGAGTCAGTTGCCTAGGACTATGTCCAGATGGCTTTTGAGTATCTCCAAGGAGAGAGACTCCACAACCTCTCTGGGAAACCTGTTCCAGTGCTCCGTCACCCTCACAGTAAATAAGTGTTTCCTGATGTTCAGATGGACCCTTTGATTGTTTGTGCCCATTGCCTCTTGTCCTGTCACTGGGCACCAGTGAAAAGAGCCTGGCTCTGTCTTCTTTACATCCTCCCTTCAGGTATTTATATACATTGATGAGATTCCCCCTGAGCCTTCTCTTCTCCAGGCTAAGCAGCCCCAGCTCTCTCAGCCTTTCCTCACAGGAAAGATGCTCCAGTCCCTTTATYGTGAGTGGTCATTTGCTGGACTCTCTCCAATAGTCCCATATTCCTCTTGTACTGGGGAGCCCAGAAGTGGACATAATACTTCAGGTGTGACCTGGGTTCTGCCTAGAGAACTGTTGGATCTTCTGATAATCTTCCCAGGATTATCAGGGAATTCCTGGGCAGGAATCTCCCAAAGGGCAGCCAAGAGAGGTAGCAGTCTCTGGGTTGTGCTTAGGRAGCTCTTCTTCCAGGGTAAAGCAACGTTTAACTACTTAACTAATTTTGGAAAGAGGAAATTATGTATCAGTGTGTTTTCCTGGGATTTTTCCTGGCAGATGGGGCCTTTTTGGCTGATATCTTTAATTCTGTTTTCTGGAAGAAGATAATGGCAGTGAAAAGCCGCTTCGGTGAAGGGCCTTAGATAGGACGAAGGCAGGAACAGTAAGACCGTCAGAAGCAGACTCGTAGATAGGAAGTGACAAACGATCCCAGAGTATGTTTACAGGCATGGAAATATCTTGCCCACTGTGCTTGGTCCAAGGTTTAAAAGCAGCTCAGCTGCTACTGTACTAGGAGACATTAAATMTGTGATATTTATTCATCAAGTCTCTTCGCCATCACCAAGTTTTCTAGCTGCAGGCACTGAGTAATTTCACCACAAATTCTGCTGCTTCTCTAGCACTTTTGAGTATTAGGTGAAGCTCATTACTTCATTTTTCATATGAGTACTGACAGAGTCACAAAGGCTTATTCTGAAACATTTTGTCTGGGGTAATCACCTGCTGTCTACTATAGCAACATTTTACTAGACCCGGCTACAGGAAGGCAGCGATCAGCTACAGAATCTCTTAAGTCTCCCACCCCCTACTCTCACATTAGGCATATCAAAATAACCAGGTTTATCCATACTGGCATTAATGTATTCATCGACATACYGAGCTGTCTGAAGAATGATTGCCCCAGTATGACTGGAAGGGCTGTTGTGGCTCTTTAATGACATTTTCCAAAAAATGGTGCCATCCATATTTCTGCACCTAATTACATATTTTTTACATATGATTTTTGTTTTTCCTTAGAGTACCAATGTATAGCTTTTTTGTCTGTTCTCAGACAGTTTTGAAGGTCTTGACTATAGTATATTAATGTGCACATTTTACACACTGTATTGAAAATGTGCTTTAAAAGTTACTGGTATTACACCTTACAAAAAAAGTATCAATAATGTGCATGTTAATTCCTGTGCTGTCTGTGAAGGTGCAGTCAAACCTTTAGGGTGTATACTCCCCACAATATTAGACCAAGCAAATGTTCTGACTACCAAAGTCCAAGTGTTAAAAGGCTCCAGTAAGATAATTCTACTGCTGAAAAATGGTGGGTAAACTCTAGGTGGTTATCTTTTCAGGCAGCAGCCTTATGGGCATTGCAGGCAAGTTTTAAATCTAATTAACGCAGCTGCCTAAAAATCATGCAGTAGAAGACCATTTTGTTGAAAAATGGCAGTAGTTAAGGGACCTTAAACGTTATGACTCAGCAATCTTAAGATTCAGCAATATATCTTGTTTTATCACCAAAGTCAAAGTAGGATTCCAGAATATTTTGCTCTTGAACACGAATGTAAGAGCTGATATACTGGGACAGGTCAAAAGACCTGCGTACCTTCTATCTGACAGGAGTCAACCAGAGATGCCTTGGTTAACTGAGTGGTTCTTCCCTAGGCAAACTCTTCAGCTTCCAACAGTCAGCAATTCAGGGACTTCCTGAAGTGCTTTCCTTTCTCTTCAATAGATACTGATATAAGGCCTCAGTACATCTGCATAATGCTACCTGCGCTCTGCAACACCAAATTCTGGAATATTACCTATGGCTAACTTTAAATCTGTTATTTGAAGATTTAACCTGGTATCCCTAAATTCCAGTACTGTCAGAAACAAGGAATAACTATTCATTATTGCCCTCACCATTTACAATTTACAGATTACCTTTACCTAATATCCTCTTAGTCATTTCTTTTTGTCCTGGTTCYGGCTGGGACARWGTTAACTTTCTTCCCAGTAGCTGGAGGGRGTGCTGTGTTTGGGGTTTGGTAAGGAAAGGAACGTTGATGGCCCAKTGATGCTTTGGTTGTTGCTGGGTGGTGCTTGCACTGGGGACTTTCCAGCCTCCCATGCTCTGCCAGGTGCRGGGGGAGCTGGGGGCAGGGAGCATAGCCAGGGCGGTTGACCCAGCTGGCCAATGGGGTATTCCATACGATGTGATGTCATGCTCAGTATAAAAGCTGTGGGGGGGYTCTGGCGGTTCGGGACACACGGTTGGGAACATGCAGTCGGTGAGTGCTGAGCAGTTGCATTGTGCGTCACCTGTTTTGAATATTCTGTTATTGTTGTTGTTATCATTGTTATTATTACTGTTCTACTTTGTTTTATTTCCATTAAACTGTTTTTATCTCAATCCGCGAGTTTTCCTACTTGTGCCCTCCCGATTCTCTCCCCCATCCTACCGGAGCTGGGGAGTGGTGAGCAACCAGCTGCGTGGTGTTTAGTTGCTGGCTGGGGTTAAACTTTTCCAGGCTGAGATGTTCTAATCCACTTAGTCTTTCCTTCTCCAAAGACCTTACTGTGCTTCTCTGATCATCTGTGTCACCACKTCTGCAGCATTTCTAGATATGTCTGAGATGGGCTAATCAAACAGAGAAACAGTGGATGAGATGTGGGAGCCCAGTGGATAGACACAGTGATATAAGGAAGCTTCCTATTTCACCCCTAACAACTCCTTTTTCTGTTGCTGAGAGTTGAGGTTAAGTCTAGAGAAAACGATTGTATTGGGTTTACGTGGGTTTACATTTACTATCCACAGTGACGAGATCTTGGTCCTAGTTTATTGTCATGTGCTTAAGTGGTATTTCCCACTGCTAATTTCTAATGTAATTCAATCTGCTATTTTTTCACCTGGTGGTGTGATATTTTTGTAGCTCTGTGTAGTCTGTTTGGTTCGGAGAATCCTGAACAAGTCCAGTAACATTAGCCACCTTTTATCACTGGAGTGTCCATCCTCTCTTCCAAATGTTGTATGAATGTGCTGAACAGTRTGATCCTTGAAAAATCCTGAAAATAACCTCACTTTACTGTGGAACCTGATAATGTTTTTGTCTTTTAACCTTTTGCTCCAGATTTCTGGTTKGTGACAAATTTGGGGATGAAAAACTGTTCTGAACAAATGAAATACATACTTATTTTCTATTGAACTTGTAATCCCATAATTTTGGTTAGCTATATAAAAATGCTTTGTGGGCTGCTTAAAGTTGTTAAAGAAATGGTGTTTTGCTCATAAAATGGAGTGATTTCTTTCTGCAATACACTGTCTACCTTAATATGTTTTTTGAGGGGGAAAAACAATGGAGGGGAAAATAGACAAATGGACGAAATGCTCTAGGGAGAAGAAAGACAAGAGACAACTATCAGTGCGGCACTTGAAATCAGAAAGGCACAACCCACGTGGATAAAGCCATCCCAGATGACTTCTTATATTTATAGACCCTTAAGCTCTAAGTTGCCTGCCTTACAGATACTACTCTTAAGGATACTCTTAACTCTGCTGATATTCTGCTGTTGATGTCTATCTTTGTTTCTTGAGATTTGCATCATTTCTCTATTCTGTTGCCTGGTTTTAGGTGGCATCTGTTACATCTTTATATCAATGAATTCAGAGCTCCTAAAARCAATGAAACAATTACACTAGATTGYATTGAACTGGTGCAGCTGCACAGTTCTGGTRGAACATAAGATCCAGTTTAGAGCATGTGATACTGTCGTCTGATTTCAATGATTTTCTTGAAGGAAAGGACCCTTCAGACTTCAAACATGTATTGAGGACCCTTAGCTTACTGTGCTATGGCATTCAAAACTGATACACCAAGAAAATARCAGACTGACTTTTGTCATGCAGAAGGCCATGCATCAGTCATAGCGAACAGGTTTATTTGAGATTGTCCTTGCACTCATGTGTGATATGAAGCTGTTTAATGTTCAGTAGTGTTTTCTGTCAAGTCTTGTAGTCTGGAGAAGCCAAAAAATCCTATATAATTTTTTTTTTTTTAAAATGGATGCCTTGAGTATCTGTCCAGTGATGCAGAAGAGCTGATGATGGCACCGTGCCTAGGAAGAAAGCAATGATTTTTTGGGAGGTTGCAGCTGCACAATTCTATGGAGATRTCTCTTAGTTTCTCTTGCATGCATTATTAGCATTTATTAAATAGCATTAGGTGAGCACAGTTGGTGAGTTTTGTGAAGGTTATTAAGAAGCTAAGTGGGATATTCAGAAAGACACTGTCTTTTCTCTGTCYTCTCTACAATGCAGTTACCAAAAYRTTGTCATGTATCTAATTTTGAAATKATATGAATAGTTTTATACTCTAGGCATACAGCTTTAACTTTAAGCATCAAATAATTTGRGTGCTTCCATCATTTTTATTTAAAAGGTCTTATGTACAGTTTATTTCTATGTGAGTAGGATCACTTTTTATGTAAGCTCTTTTGTTTAGATACAATATGCTTTTAAGTGAGGATCTGAATATATTTGCTGAGAATCAGGGAACAACAAACTTATATTACTTCTCATTATTTCATGTAAATAATTTCTGCAAAAGATTACTTGGTAGTGAATGTTCTTCTCTATGCAAGGTTTTGTACAAGATTGGGTCTTGTCTTCTTTTCAYTTGCAACACTAAGACAGAAACTTGTATTTCCTAGCTTTGCACATACTATAGCTACCAGCTCATTTAGCTGACCGCTCTTGTTAAGCTCTTCCCTGCATCTCTTGATCCCTATTAAAAACCATTCACAGATAACTTTCTCTCAAGGCTTGGTAATTGTGTTGAAAGCCTTTTTGTGTGGTCTGTAAAATACATGGATTTTTTTTTCTGGATTTGTTTTATGCTCACAAAAAATGCACAGATGCGTGTCCATCTGCCTAAAACCAGCCATCCAACATAAAGCTATGTTTATATTTTTGCTGCTTTGTTTTTTTTTCTGTTATTTGCAGTGGCCTTGACSTTTCTTTCAGTTGAAGATGCCAGTTTGTCTCAGATCTTATGTATAAAGAGRGCTAGGATAATACAAAACCCACATACACAACTCTCTCCTTTCTGATAAGGACTGTATAGAGCCTTCTCCTGGAAAATCTTTCTTGCAACTTAAAACTMTCAGTTGCAACTTTTGAGGTAGGAAACCCCCCAAAGTTGCAAATTCAATGGCTTGGACAGTCAGGACACTTTTATTTGAAATGTGCCTGTAGCAGCCTTGCATCGAGCATCSTTGCCTGAAAGTTTGGCTGTAAGCCTTAATGTCAGTGGATAAAGACAAAAAGAAATCTGTCAGGTTTAATTATCTGTGCAATATAACACCAGTGAGGGAAATACTCTCCTCTGGCTCCTAATCCTCCTTACCTTTGCTACAAGTTAAAGCAGAAAGGCTGAGTTTCTTTCATAAATTGTGTGAAGCTTATTATCATGGGAAGCCTGTCACCCGTAATTAAATAGCAATGCAAGTCTGCTTTAGGAATAATTACTTTGAAAATGCATATAGGTAACAAGGTTGCATTATACCTCATGTTTCTCAAATTGACAATAGGCACAGGGCCTACCTTCAGATGCTTCACTGTTGWCAAGCCTGCTGCTTCTGAAAAAGGTATGTACCAGCTTTTACTACTTTTTWAAAAAAAATGGAGCAGTAACAAGAATCAGTTGTAAGGAGTTAATTCTTGCTGTCAGTACTTATATGTGTAATGTTTATTTTTGAAATAATTTTGAATTTTTTTTTAGATTCTAARACACTTTTTTTCCCCACAAGTGCAGATGTTCTAATTAAATAAAATGCAATAGTGCAAGCAGTTCGGTTTTGAAATAAGCTTTTCAAGAAACTATTGCAAAGGGAGAATATAAAAGGAATATGTAAACCTTTTGAAGTAGTGTTATCAGCACTGAATAATTGCTAAGTAAGGTACTCTGAGGCAGCACAAATGTAGAAGTGACTGACTTGAAGTCAGTGCCCATTTCTTTTCATTAGTAGRACTCACAACTTGGATGTAGTTGTGATTTCACATCAAGAGGAAATGACTAGACTGTTAAAATGCTTCTAAATATTCTAMATCATTTCCCCTGTAACGCACTGAGTCCTAGCCAACACTGAACACTCAGCCCTTGTACACAAATTTCRTGAAGATTCAAAAATCATTTGATGGGGGTTCAGAGGAATGAGCTATTCACCAGCCTTGTAAACATTTGTCAAGCTTCATCCCAAATACATCAGTGTCTGCTTTACCACATGCATAACGGAGCAGGAAAACCAAAAGTCAAAGTGGCACCTAGAGRGAGAAGGTTTACGCTTTCATGGGTTTTACAGATTGGGATAGAAGATAATTTCCCTTTAAAAGCCAGACTGATATTATTTATTTTGAATGTGAATTGCCTCTAGAGCTCACCTSACCCTGCAGACCCTTTCAAAATACTGATCTCTTAAAGAACCAAGAGAAGCCACTACCGTGCATCAGTTCCTCTACAAATGTTGTCTGCTAGTTCAGATCTCGGATTCAGCTATCCTGGGCTGGAGCTCCTATTTTGCTCTAACGGGCTGGTGTCCATGTGACCTTCTAGGAACACTGGGAAGATAAATAYGGAGATTTTGCAACAGCTATATATTAAGAGTTGAATTAGGAAAGGGTAGTAGTCAGTGAGAAATATGTCTCTTAAATACCTACCAGAACAGCTTTAGGGAGCTTAAATGAGATCAGACTCTGCTTTTCTTAATCACCTGTTAAATCCTCTCTTTAGTTTGTTGCTATCCAGAAGTCCAAACTGATATCTATTTTTATGTATTTATTTGCATCAGATATGAGGTCAAGTAACAAACAAACTCCAGGGTTTACATCCATCTTGATTCCAGTTTGGATTGGCAAYTTGACTGGTTTTAAGAGCAGAATCTTTGAGCCCCTGGAATGCACTTCCAAAGGAAAACCTCACACCACAGACATTTAAAATGGAAATTGCAACGGGCTCGACAGAGACCTTAGACGACAACAATCCTCCCCCAGTTGTGCAGTGCACAAATAATGACTCCACAGGTTTATTTCTATTTCTGTCTCCCACAGCTTAATGATTGTGGTCCCTATGCCCCTCCTGCTGTAGTTCGTGTGTAYTCTTTGTTTGGTGCTGCTCAGAGCAGGGAGGATGGATGCAGTAGTTAATGGCAGGTATAATGTTCCAGTCATTACAGAATCAGATGTCACTTTGACAGTTTTCTGATTCACTTGGTGCCTTTGTGTCAGCTGCCTTCATAAGCCCAAGGGGCAAGATTTGCTTCATTAGTGTAAAGGGAATTTCAGGTATATAATTAGCAGGTGCTATGTTGGCCTGGTAACCACTGAAGTACTAAATTAAGAATCAGCAGAAAATTGAATTACTCAGATGTATAATGGTAACAAGGATTGCTTTTCTCACCTGTCAATTGCAATCTGTTCCACTGGCAAAACCAAAGTTTGCTGGCAGAAGAATGCAACCCTTGCTGTTAGCTCCTGTTAGATGACATTGCAGGAGTTTATTGAAAAGGGCATCAAAAAAGAAGAGTCTGCCTGTTGTTGGTTTTTCATGTCACTCCAGTACATGTATTAGTACCAATGCATTAGTACCAATGTACTAATTCCAGTTCTCAAGAACACATTTATGCTTTGCTGTTTTAGCTACCTGTTAATACTTACATGCTCCGGTTATTTGCTGCATAACAATTTTGGCGATAGGAACCAGGTAGTGCTCAGCSTGCCAAGACTATTTAGATCAACACTTCTGTATTTATTTAAATATGCTTCATCAATGGCAGCGCTAGGATTGTCAAATTTTTCTGCAACAAAGACCATATGTAAAAAAGGTGGCATTCTGTCCCACCTTGATTTCTGGGTACTGCATGAAGAAAATAAGAGCTGCAGGCAAAGTATGCAGCTAGCATGTTAGACTTGGCTGGGACATACTATGCTCTTTCTCTTTACATTGAGGTTTGCACCATTTTTTGACCATTTTATTGCATCGTATCAATGCTCAGGCAAATAGAGGCATCTGAAAGTAGACTAGTCAAACAGTCGATGCTGCCTGTCACAAATAATTGTCAGCTAATGGGATTCTGATGTTGGGCTATTTGCTGATGTGCACACAGTAGCAGTGACTGCAGGTGATACAGGGTACAAGCCAAATGGCATTCATTTGCAATGAAAGAAGGCTTGACAAGTCTACTCCATCACTTGTGCTGGCAACAGAAAGCTCATCTGTGCTTTTTCAAAGACTGACTCTGTTCCCATTGTCCTCTTCTTGGGATTTAATGTTTGTAATGATCCATGTATTCTCCCTTCAGGAGGGGAAGAGAAGATCAGATTAAAATTAAACTCAGGTGAAAGTAAACAGTCTTGGAATCTGAACTGGATTGCACTAACCCATAGTGTGAATACTTTAATGTAATATACTGTAGTTCTGGCAGTAATTTGTTGGGAAATGAAGGAAGGAGTTGGRATAGGCTCAGATAGCAGATACATATACCTAACGTTGAAAAGAGTCTCAGGTACTCTTGTTCAACTAATTACACTTCGTTAAAATGCCATTCCATCTTCTTATGTGACAAAGATATGTAAAAACCTAATAATGAGCTTAGTACAGACAACTCTCTGTATATAAACAGGTTAATTCTGTGTATATAGACAGCTGAATGTACACATGTGAGGGAGGGCCTTGGTAAAGTTCTTCTCAGTTTCATGTGCTTTCTTGTTCAAAACTTGCAGGGGGAAAACAAAAATACTGCAATTTTAGTGAAAATTTCCCTGTGGATATTACTTTCTACAGTAAGTAATATCTACATGAGCATCTGCACAACAGTCAATAACCTTTCGACAAAGGACAGGAAAAGTAGTGAGACTCTGGAAGATTTCTGTTGCACTGCCAACTGCCTGGGTTCAGAGTTGACAGTCTGCACTAATTACTTGGCCATCAAAGTTTTTCCCTTCACTCCCTGAGGTCTGCCCATGTTGAAGTGTGCTTAGGAGTTTGTGCAAGTTGCATGCAGTTTGTGAAAGAGAAAATGCTGTTGTTTCTAGCTGCTCAGAGACCAAGCAAAGCAAAATGTTCCTTTTAAATAACTGTTTTAGTTGGAGAGTGAGGTTTTTCATAGGACTACTGTGCCTGGCAGCAATGTTGGCTTTAGAGTTGAAGGAAAAGCTCTTGTGATCTGCAGGATACAAATCCCTTGTGAGTTTGGAACTGGAGAGAAACTCTTTTCTGTAATTTGAGAGGCATTTGTTATATTAAACTACAGAAATGTAGGCACAAAGGTTGCYTCACAGTGATGTGAGAGAAATCTCTGATGGCTCAAAGGCTCAGTTTTGACTGGACGTGGACCCCAGCCTTGCTGCACAGAGTTGGTCAAAGTCCCTGTCTCTGACAGGTGGGACCTGCTTTGCTTTATTTAGGGCTCTTGGACGAAGTCATTCTCTGCTGAGGTCCTTGCTAGCCTCAATTTGTCCATCTAAGGCTGAAAGATTAYTTACACTCTATAAATAAGCTTAGAAACTTACCACAGCAGCTCTTTTAGTAATGTCTTAATCATTTTTGCCTTTAGCAGTAGGTTTATATGGGGAAAGCATAGAGGTAGAGYTTCTGTTACTAACCTATTATATACACACCTATATTTAGACTAATTATCTCTCAAAGTTAGGAAGTATATTCTACTCAAGGCTAACAAAATAAAGGTGGAGTTTGAGAAATTTAATAAATAGAAACATTAGAAATATTTTGAAAGGTTAAGATGCCTTCTTTATACATCACTTTTTCTTACAGGAAGACTCATTTAGATGAGATCTGCCRTGAAATAAAGGAGTCTACTTGTTAAAAAAATTACTATTGGTAGTCTGACTTGTATATGTAGATATGAAATATGATGTTTAATGAACATTTTTATTGTTAATGAACAAATCTTTATTTTTKGGTTTAGTGAGGCTTTCTTTTCCTTGGCCTTTGAAGGAAAAAATATTTTAATTAGATCAAAGCTGTAGAAAGCATCTCTAAAAATGAAGTGTTCATCCTCTGTGTAGTAGAGGATCATTTTTAAAGGTACGATGTGCACCTCTGAAAGAAACAAACAGGGATAGCTTAGCAACTAGCTGAACTCTCCCACTTTTCCTATTGGGGAAAATACTTTGGACCATCTTCCCATACTCCTTGTGGATAWGCTGTTAACTTTTTTATGGCCAAGGACCCACAAGGTGTTACTTTTTTTTCTTCCTGCATACCAGGATTTTACTGYAATGAAAAGCTTCAGAAAACAACCGCCACTCACTCATTCTACTCAAGRGACTGGTCTTCCATTATGCTCACCCGGATATAGACTCAATAATTTAGTGTAAACAGCTTCCAGGTTAAACTGGAATGATTTTTTTCCTTGACACTTTTTTTGCTGTACTCTGCAGTTTTTCCACCATTGTTAATTCTTTCAACTTCAGCTCATCCTACATCTAGATCTCAAAGCCTAACTTACTATGATAAGCATCTTCATTTTCTGTAAATATTTTCATTTTTGTGTGCGCTATCTTTTAAAGAGCTGCCCTCTCCTACCTGCTACTTTCCACATGTTTCATTTTGCATTGATGCTTCTAGTCCATAGAATGRTACTGGTGTGGGAAGTTTGCACTTAGGAACCAAATGTGCTATAGTCAGTTGTTGCCATACATGTACAGTATGTATGGTTAAGGTGTATCTTCTTTAACATCAGTGTGAATGCAACCATCAGCGTGGATGAAGCTCCGTAAACACAGGTAAAACTCTACCACACTCTGATTTCACCACTGCTACTTACTGTCCCATTTTCTGGGACATCCACTTTGTAATCTTGGCATTTATTTTAAGTCCAGATCTATTCCGCATGTCTTTTGAGCTAGTGAAAGGTATCATCATAAGTTTAAATGGCTGTCAGTTGTATAATGTCAYCTACAAAAGCTGAGAGGCTTAAATCTCAACTTGTTTAGCATTCTTAACATGCAGTTTAAGAAAAAAGGTGAAGAAAATCTCTGGTCATTCAAGATCTTGGCTTACTCTGAACTTTGCCTCAACCCAGTTCTTTTAGTTCCATTGAAACTTATCACACAACCTTGTTAAAGAAGGTCTTTATTCACTATGTAAGGCTTGGAAATCTTTGCAGACTTGCACAACAACTGGCTCTTTTAAACATCTAGTAATGTGATTCAAGTCCACTTTCATCAGGTAGCTCATCACATGGTTTTGAGTTGTGTCTGAATGCAATCTAGTGTGGGTTCCTTTAGAAGCATAAGCCACTAGCGTGTTACAAGAGATGATAACAGCTGGCTGTTGTCCCTCCATCAAAGATCAAGGGAAAAATCTGATTGCAGAAGCAAGACGAAGTTTAAAAAAACTCAAAACACTCCAAAACCTTCATTCAAAGTGAAAAATGAAATAAGATTGCAAAAGCCTGTTCAGTGCCAAARTGATCATTTTTAGTGGCAACAAATGTCGCAATTAAAATGGAAGGGTTTTTTTCAAAAAGAAAGGGATGAGGACATAGTGATGGCTTTTATAAATAAAAAGGAAATGCAACTCAAATCAGCTGAGCAGAGTGTTAAGAACAAGACTAAAGCATCATCGTTAATGACAAGAAATCATTTCTGTATGAGGCCRTTATACGTTAGTGTATAAACTGAACGCCTTACATGCACGGAACGAGCCCAGAAAATCTGATTTTGTTTATTTGATATTTAACTATAAAGGAATAATTTTTTCAGTGCTATCCATTGTATCAGAAAGCTATTATATTAAAAATAGTAAAAGAAATTTAGACTCGAGTCCATCTTGATGTTGTTACTGGTGGTACATGCTGCTTTAAATGTATTTGCTGCTATACTGCAGTTTGATCCAGAAACSATTTTACAACTCCATATTATAAATGAATGAAAAAATTGTTTATAGTGCATAGCCTTAAATTGACTTYCCAGGTGCCAAAGTACTGAGAGAACAAAGCACTGATATTTTCTTGGTTTTGAATTTCAATGCTTACTTCATTTATAAAATTCTGAAAATATAGATTGCTTTGGTTTTGWTTTGTTTTAACATACTTTACTGAGAGTTTTAAAACACCCAAAACTAAATAMAGAGAAATGGTATCATGTGCAGCCACTCTGGCCTTTATGGGTTGCCTGTATTTTGGATCCACGTGACAGATTATGTAATCTTAATTTCATTATAAAGAATATCACTCTTTTTCAGGGTTTCGCATTTTCATGGGACTTCTCACACTGGAAGGCAAAGTTGTGTGATGTTTAGGGAATTCTGGCCTAGTACCAGGCAAACTATAGCCAAGGAGAGCTGCAACTTCCTCATGCATGACAAGTTTGTGCCTCAAAAAAACACTGTTTCCATTAACGTCTATGAAATCTTCACCTACCACAGTACYTTACTGGAAAATCTGTGACAGTAGAGATGCTGTCCAAAGCAAAGCCCAGCTTGCTCAGGAAAAAAGAGGTACAAAGTTCATATTTTGCCATTCCTGTGAAACAATTTTATTGACAAATTTCATGTAGATGCTGGGGAGAGGGTGGGTTTTATTTTTGGAAACTTGCATTCAGTGAAAACTGGTTTTAAACCTTAAAAGAAATAATATATGAAATATCCAACAACCCCTAAACCAAGTGTGAATATACAGAAACGTCCCAGTTTTGGTAAACCAGTCTCCTTTTAAAAGCAGCTGGAAAGGCAATAAATAAAAATGAGTTGCAATCAAACCCCTTGATATCCATTTTCACCGTAATATGAAGCTTGATGGTATTTTCTGAACTGTAATAGAGCAAAACTGTAATTAATGCTCAACCAGCATGTGAATTGAATGCTACTTGTAATTACATCACCTTGATAATGCAGTAGGATATTGCACATGACTGATTTTGGATTTGAACTGAGTTTTTCTATTGGATTCACTCCTTATCAAAAAATGTGTTGAGGAAAACTCTGTATGGCTGCCTCRGGCATAGTGTGCACTTGAGAGTAGTTAAGTTCATATTCAGCTCTGATACTGCTTCAGCGTGTGTCTTGGAAGAGTTGTTCAGCCTCTTTATCATTTGACTTCCTGAAAAGTAATATGAAGAACTATGTGCTGGAGGGTCAGGAAGTATTTTTTCTTACATTTGGCAGTGCCTAGCAGCCTATGTCTTGCTTCTGGGACCTGTTTTGCAAAGAAGTAACAACATTTGTTCATCTAAGTAGTAATTAGGTGCCTAAAAAAGCAGGTGGGCATTCAGAAAGATTTAGAAAATAACTAAACCGATTAGRCACTTAGACTTTTTTGTCTCTGTGTGAATTAGGTGTTTGACCTACTTCTGTAACTTAAAACTGTAATGGACTCCTGCATAATTTTGCAGTTCTGGTCTCAAAACCGCATTTTAGCAAACCCATAAAGCATTTATGCAAACTAACTGGGAAGGCGGAACAAAAATCGTCATTCTTCTAATCAAAGTTGTTTTCATGGTTATCGCTGACAAGCAGTAGCCTGTAAAAACAGTCATGGTGCAAACAGCACAGGAACAGTGACTTGACTTGAATGGGAACATCTTTCTTGATAAGAAAATTTATACTTYGTCAAACAGGGAGAAATGATTGTTACGGTGACTGGCTGCAGATTTCTAAGCTTACAAGAGATCGCTAGGAACAGAGACGGTAAAGCTCCTTCCAAGTGGTGGGCTGAATCTCTTTCCTACAGCTATCTCCAGAAAATTGCCAGATTGTGAGTTGCCTGAAGTAGCACCTGGCACGCAATGTGCAATATGGATCAATATGCAGACATTTGTGAATGATATTCCATGCTGGAGATCGGAAGATTATTTGTAATGGTAAATAAGCGTAGTTTCTGCTTTTTATAACTTGAAAGGCATGAAATGAAAACARGAATGAAATGTCTTTTTCAGTTTCTCTCAAAAAAAATGTCAAAGTCAAAACCCAAATGATCCTGTCTCCCCCTTAACAGCCTTAGTGATCTGCTACCAAGGTGGGATAGATCCCCAGTGTCAAAATCCCACTAGCTTTTGAAAACTCTTTGTTTTGGTGCCACTCAGTTTCTGATYGCTTAAATTGAAACATCTGAAAAGAGCACAACTTTTAAAGGGTTGCCTGCAGAGTGGTTTTTTTTCTAGAAAATTAAATCTTTTAAAGTTGGCCATACCTCTAGCATCTTTTGAAAATTGTGATCTATAGCTACTTCTCATATYTGGAATCCACAATCTCTAATGAACATTTTTGCCACTGCAAGTCATCTCAAATTCAGTGGTGATGTTTGACAGTGGAAGTAATCGAGGCTTTCATCTTCTGAAACAGCTTGCAAAGGCGTATAATGAAGAARTCACACAAATAATTTCGTGATTTTCCTCAGAGTTTGCCTGTAGAATAGACTGGAAATTAGATTTTAAAAAATTATWGTTAATGTAACTTCCAGTAAAAATTTTGGTGGAAAAACTGTCTTGAAATCCCAAACCAAACATCTCGAAGGACTGTGTATAGGGTTTCTCATGGAAACAAAAATGTTGTGGGACGCTTTGCGGAGCAAAATAACGGAAAAGCTTTTTTTTCAGGTGATGGCTTACAGGAGAGACAAAGGTAGGATTATAACCCTAACCATAAAGTAAAATAAGACAGTCACTTCTCTTTTAGGATTCTGTGTAGACCTCCAGTACTAATAAACCGACTACTGCATGAAAGTACCTTTTTTTTTAGAGATCAATCTGGAGTGTGTATCCACTGCAAGCATGTAAGACACTTCCTTTTCTAATAYAGAAAAAAATTAGCCTCAACAAGCAGAATAAATGTGGCCTGYCTTTCAAACCTGCCTCAGCACAGACTCCTCAGGGTTTCTCATAGACGTATGCAAATGGTTTTGCACAGACAATTGTTTAATTGTCACTGCGTTTGGCATGCTTSTTTCCTCTTCTGATAGCTACTTTAATGAGATCAAGCCATACTATTCAGGGAGTGTTTTGAAGGATTCAGTCTACTGACAATATTTTGGCTARTTTGCAGAACTCAAAACTAGTTCTGAATGTTAGGAAGTTTATGGGTGCTCAGGGTAAGAGATGTGATGGAGCCCAACTCTGTACACTTCTGAAAACAACACATAAATGCACCACTTCATGCAGACTGTTGTATTATTGCATTTTTTTAAAGGCAGGTATTTCTTCCTCCACTAATTATGCACTAATTATAAATTGGTTTCTTCTGTGATTTGAATACGTTATGCTAAGCCAGCACAATAAAAATGAAGGTCTTATCAGTGAATCAGAAGTTGTCTATAACACATACTCGGAGAAATGAATCTTAAGGTGACTTTGGCTGAAGTCTGTTAAAGAAGAACAAGGAAGAAGTTGTGGCTTGTGTTGATGGCATTCATTTACACTCTAAAATACAGAGTATTAGCTGATACTCATTTTCAGCAGAAACAGATTTTTAAGTCCTTATAATTTTTCTTTCTTCAGTGGAAACAGCTCACATCAAACTGCTGTTCTCCGTGTGTCACTACTCATAGGGAATGAAGTGGGACTTAGCCTGTTAGAAATGATTTCAGCTCTTACGCTCCAGTACTTACCTGAATTCATTGAAATGCAATAATCTATGTCAGTCTTAAAAATCAAGTTGTTTCCAAATCTGCTTCAATTTAAAATAAACTGGTTTTGTTGGACATACAGCATTGAGTGTTTTAGGAATGCAGCAAATACCACTACTGGTATAGCTAATTCCCRGAAGTTCACAATTTTCTTTGAAAAATATATGAAATTAAATAAAAAAGAATTARTTCAAGTKACATGACTTTCAAAGTTCAATCTCATGCTACSTTTTTTTGACAGCTGTAAACACTCATGAGGTGTCCATCTCCTCTATTATAGCTGTGATACTGTGCTATCTTGTGGGTCCTGAGTGAATTTTAACAGGAAGTGAAAAAAATGGGGTGGGATTGAAATAGCATCCTCACTGGAGGTGAATGGCAAGCCTCCAGCTGACTGCAATAGAAATGGAAAGTTTGGAAAGTTTGGAAGGTTTCTGGATAAAGCACAGCATCTGCTGATGCTGTTGAGATGACTGCTGGTGTTTCTTGGAAACCTGAGAATCGTCACATTTTTTCTTGCCCCTCGCCATTCCACTTTTTCTTTCTTCAGAGGTGATCAGATTACCTTAGTCCCTTTACATGTATTTCTCTTTCTTGGCTAAAAGCTTACACTTTGAACTTCCCCAACAATAGAAGCTTACTTCCATCGTCATTTTAGGTATGTGATACTCCAAGTAGCCAAAGCATTGGAAGGAATAAATGTTGCATTTCTGTACCGCTGCAGTTCCCTTAACTAGTACCTGTCAGACCYAAGGAACTGAGTTTTCTGAAACCACTTAATAATTTCCTTTACTCTTGGTAGGATTGCAGGTTTGTGTTAAGTGTGAAAGGAAAGCAAGGCAAACATCAATATATTTTAATTTTTACTTTTTACTGCTGATCTTAACCATTTTCTTATCCCATCGTTCCATATGCAGTTTCAGTCTTCCCTCAAATTAGTCCTAGGAAAACAAGTGTGGAAAATAAATCCCTCGTTCTGCTCTGTTACTATAGGCCTGATCATTTCCTACTCAAAAGCTATAGCTTTTGTTTGAAATGACCTGTTGTCTTACAAATACATGCTCAAACCTATGATGAAACTTTGAGGGTTTTTTTAGATATTGCCATCGTGATACCACAGATTGCAAGTTGCACACATTGTGCTTTGGATAGTAAAATTTTCTCTCTACACTGTAGGGATGAGTAGCATAACTGCATTATCATTTTTTGCATTATCAATAAGATATTGCTGTAAATGCAAACTGCTGCATATTCTTTGGTAATCCAGGTCTTAAAGGAAAGTACACAGCTTCTTTTGAGACTGATAACTATAACCAAAACCAGGCACACATACCCTGAAATGGTTAGCATCTTAACTGTCATAATCAGCAAAAAATAGTTATGGCCAAAAAACCCCACTTCATAAGCAACTTTTAAAAAGTGCCACTCCTCTGGATTTCTGAGGTGGGAGACAAATTTTTGGAAGATGTCTTGTGTACATAAAGGGAGAGAGACTCAATTATCATCCAAGCTCAGGGATTTAAGAGTTCTGATTTCAAAGTCTGGATAAATAAGGGTTTTTTTATGATCGAGGTGATAGAAAATGAGAGTCTTTAGGCTATATTCTGCTACTGCTGTACCTTACAAAGAAACTTAATTACGAGATGACTTTACCAAAACAGGATTGAGAATATGTCTTATTACTGTTCTACAGGAAATATGATCCTGGGTAATATGTTTAATCTATAGTTAATATTAATTTTGCAAACTGAAAGAGGAAATATAATGTGATACTAACCAATTAAGATTTTAAATAAGATGAATTATTATAATTATGTGAAAACCTACTTAAACATTTCCTGAACACATCACAGTTTGTATTATATAAATGCAGAAAAATCCTTCAGTCACTGAGACAAGTAGTGATTTCATATGCCATAAAATATTACCACCATCTATGTATTTTGAACATGAACTTTATTTGTTGACATTAAGATTTCTCTTTACTTGGGCTGACTTTGGGTTAGCCTTTAGTCTGTTTGCAGACCTGAGATTACGAGCTGGAAGTATTTGGCCAAGACTGCTAGTCTTTTATTGCCACTTTGTGTAGTACGGCAAGCTATATTATGGTGCTGTTAGAAAGAATGTATTTCTCCATCATTGTAATAATTTTTCTTAATGTACTGTTTAACGGTTTCACAAAACATTTTTTTTTATCTGATTGCCCTGTTATTTTTTATGGTAGCAAAATATTTGTTCCATAAATAAACTAGAACAGAGTTTAAATGTAAATTTACACAGGGATATCAACTTTTCTACAATGGAATTTATTAATCAGCTCTTAGTGAAATTATGACATGAAGGACATTATTTGGAGAAGAAAAATTTCCCCGTTAGCCCTAAGTTGCTGATAGGTAACAGTAAATTTTGCTTTCCTGTGAACCAAACTGTGGACATTTTCTGCAATAGAAGATAGTGTAAATAGCCTATTGTTCTGTTTAAAATAGCTCATATAATGATAAATAATAAATGGTGTTTAAAAGCTCCTCTTTCCTTTTCGAAAGCAAAACAGCTTGACAAGAAGAGAAAAGTGATAACAGTTAGTTATTATCTGGCTGTGATTCTACAGTAAATTCAAATTAGCAGACCACTTTGAGTTCTCTTGAGGAGAGCGGGTTTTGTCCAGATGTGAGCACTGGTGCTAGAAAATGCTGTAGGATGAGTCTGTGTGATGCTGCTCACCATGTCAAGAAAAGGGTTCCTAATCGCTTGACCTCAAMTTCCCACCTTTGGGACATCAGTCTCTGATCTTCAAAGCATGATCCTGGCCACAGAGCTGGGTTTCTTAGGTTCATTCTGCCCCTTTTTTTGAGGCTAGGATGCCCCTCTGAGTACAGTAGAAATGATTTCTTCTTTGTAAGACTTGGTTGTCTAGGTGTGCTCCGCTTTTGTATTCAGAGATCACAGTGCTTGTACTAAAGGAGGAAAATACATGTGAGTATGCTCTCCCACCTATTGATTGCTTCTGGAGACATAACAGGCTGCAGCTGCTGAGAGCAGTATGACAGAGCTTCAAATTATAACCTTCTCTCTTCTCACATCAACAGGGAAAATGTTAACTGTTGCTATTTTTTATTAGTGTTATTGGAAACCGTACTTCTGAAAGGAGAAGGCTGTCTGACTCAGGACCTCAGTGATAAGAATGAAAACTGAAATAAGTATGGACTTCTTTTGCAGTGATTTATTAATATTCCTTTGAGACAAGTAGTGCAGCTGAATCTTAGTCAATGCTTGCCTTTTAAAATTCCACCACTGTGAGATTTTCACTTGATTCTGTAGTCCTTTTTGATTCATGCAAAGTGAAATGGTACTGGGACTGTTTATTTCTTTCTTCTTGGTTTGTTTTGTTTCTGCCATTGTACACCTGTAAAATATGGAGACTGAGCTAGAAAAAGAAGAGCCATCCTGTTGTATTTTCAGTGTTATCRCTGACATTTCTTTTGCTAGACTTGATGTGGATAATCCCACTAGCATAGAGRAATTAGTATTATCAGTGCAAGGTTTTTGAACTGAAGCCTGACACATTAATTACACTTGATAAATGGTCTGGTCTAAAGACAAAATTTTCAACAATGGTATCCAGCAACCCATGTACAAATAACAAAGACCGTAAGTTAAACCGTTATTATAACTAAGACTTCATGGTGTTCCCCTCAGCCTGGAACCTCAGTGTGTTCTGACAAGCACTAATGTGCAGCAAGAAAAACCCTCTGATTTGGAAATCAAAGATATATTCTTGCTTTCTCTCTGCTGTATGCAGTTATTCTCCTAGCTACTTAATGGATATTCTTTAATATTTTGATAGCTGATTTTGTGTTTTCCTATCATCCCTCAATGTTAGTGTAGGTCTTGAATAGAAAGGCACAGGAATATATTGCAAGGAATAGTTATTCCTAATAAATATTCTACTAATGATATTGTGAAAAACAAAGGATGTAACTGTATAGTTCCCATAGGAAAGGGACACTATTTCTATCAGTGATAATATACTGTATATTCTATTATATACAATTCTTTTGAGTAAAGACTTCATTTTGAAGGTTGGGTTTTTTTCCTGCTTCAGAATTCACACTTATTGTCTTGGCCTTTGTCTTCAGAAAGATACAAAGCTAGATTTTTACGTGCCTCCTGTAGATTGTTGTTGTTGTACTGTAGAAAAATCATATGCTTAATACACTTAACTGCTGTAAAATACAAAGTGGTTGTAGGGCATGTGTATCCTCTGCCGGTTAGGTAGGATAATGTAAAAGCTCCTATGCAATTGACCCTGCCTGGATTGTTCAATTGCCATTGAACATGGCAAATACTTACTGTTATTCTTTCATTGAAATCACTGCTATGTGGCTGTAATGTATACTTTTTTCCTGGTGATGGCATAAAGTTAACAATATTCTCAWTGCAAATTTTTTGTCGCAGTGCTACGGCATCATCAGGTCCCAGGGATTCCCTGTGATGCATGTTTTCTGGATCACTGGAAAGCACGTCTCTAGACAGGTCTTTAGTATGAAGCAGTTTTTTACTGAGAAGAGACTTGGGACCTRTCCCCATCTTTAAATAAGCATGAGTGTCCTCTGGCATGAATTTTTTGCTCATCTGCTAATTCAGTAAACTTGCTTGACAAGCCAATAGAAAGTTTGTCATTACACAGCAATATCCACGGGGGTRGCTCATAACTTGAAACCCCCGCAGGTGCATACACCTCAGCTTGGAGCCGAAGTGAACACTTTCCAACATGGGGAATGGCTTGGGTGCCGTTTAGTCTGGGCTCATCATCCTGCCAGGGGCAGAGGGCTCTTGCAGAAGCTGGAAGGTGTTTCCAGGCTGAGCGTGTGCCGCGCGATGCTGCCTGCGTGCAGGGGTGATCCGGCCTCCTGTACCGCGCTGCCTCCCACCCTGTGTGCGCACAGCCCCTGCGCTGCTGCAGTTGTGCCTGGGAACTTAAATCTTCTTTTATCTTATGTTTGGGAAGGCCAAACATCTTCTTTTATCCTGTTTTTGGATACCCTGTCCTCGCTGTAATAAGAAGCGATCCCACATCAGGTGAGCTGTGCTAGGACGCCGTTGCTGTCTGCATAGTCACCGCACAGTGTGTAGCGAGTATCCCTGGCAAATACATGTAYGTGTCCTCAATCTTTTAGATTATTTCATGAGAGTTTGCCTAAATTGTGCTCATCTCTACAAAAACGCTGTCGTTATCTGTCTCYTCTGGCCTGGCGAAGATGCTATGTTGTACCCAGTCAGTCAGACATGGCAAACAGGACTTGCACGGGTGCAGAAGGAGGCTGCTCAATCTGCCAGTGAGCCAGGGTGGTTTCGTTACACAGCACTTAACCTTCCGCTGCCTTATCCATAAGCTCTGTTGTAAATATCTTTGTGTCTTTTAAATGGCTGTGTTTGAGGAAAGAATGGGTCAGACTAAAGGTCTTGCAGGCCTGCGAGCCCATCTGGCAACGGCCTATGTAAGATGTTTGAGGCACGCGAATACGCGCACAAGAGTACATATAGATGAGGTTTCCTACTTGCGTAGCTTCCGGGTTTTTTTTGTTTGAAAGTTTTTTTTGTTTGAACGTTTTTTTTGAAGTTCTAATTCACAAAGCAATTGCAAGAAGCTGAAATATTTCTGAAGGTCTTGTGCCTTTAGAGCAGTATCAAATAGCTCTTGTGTCTGCTGCCCAAATGCCAGCCTCCGCTTTTCGCTTCTGTTCATAGTTGTTGATGAGCCAAGACCCTCCGGTCGCTGGAAGCTGTCCTCGGCGCAAAGGCTGGGGAATTCGAGAGGAAAGGTATGAATTTCAGTCAGTAAGAGCAGTTTAACCTCTGCTGTGGGTTATGCGGAACACGAACTCTGTAGTGCTGGATGTGGAAATTTCCTGTCCTGCTGAGGGATTGTTAAAGCCAGCAAGGACATGCTTTCCCCTTTCCATGGAAGCTACCCCCCCAACTTTGAAATTAAGTAAAAGGTGAGGGAGAAGGGAAAGAAAGTACCATGTCTGTGGAAATTTCTGGTGCGGAAA
This sequence comes from Oceanodroma leucorhoa, assembly GCA_030449065.1. Lineage (NCBI taxonomy): Eukaryota > Metazoa > Chordata > Aves > Procellariiformes > Oceanodroma > Oceanodroma leucorhoa. Next base: position 708,426 of record JASVER010000140.1, read on the forward strand.
ACTTCAGAAGGTTTGATTTTTTAATATCTTCTATTATAGATTGAATTATATCTCAAAAAATAAAAATAAACCCCACATAACTTGAAATGGAAAACCAGGAACCTTTCCACCTAAAAACGATGGAACGTTGCAGTCTCCCAATCTCTTAAAAGCAAAATACCACAGAAAATATACAAAACAAGTTTCCTGTGAGTTGCTGTTTCAGAATCAACATATTTGGAAAAAATATGTATACTAATACCACTCTGAGCCCAATGCTGACCAGCTGTAGTCTGAGAAAACTGCAGTTTAGATAACTATAATGTTTTTATGGTGCTCACAATCTCTTTGGTGCCAAAAGTTTGTGTAGTAGACTTCCGGTAAGCATGAARATGGAGACTAATTTTTGGTTACATGCTGCACTGTTTTATCAAGGACCCATTTGTTCTTTCAGTAATGTGATTCTCAATCTCTGGGATTCATCAGAGGGATTTATCTGTCTAATAAATATGTCCACTCTGTCTATACTTTTAATGTTTCCTGATTAAAATAAAGCTGTTTATCTCTCTTAGCTTCATGATTGTATGTAAACAAGGATTACTTATCCAGGAATCTCATCCCCATTGCCAGTTTGCAGCATGTTCARGCTTTCTTTGGGAATGACTACCGTGTGAGGCATGTGTCTGCCTAAACATGTGCAACTAGTTTAGAGTTAGTCTGAACACAGGAAAAAATACAGAACAGTCTGTTCTACTGTGTTTTTATGTATATAAGTGTAATTTATTATTAATCATTATGTAACAGAAAACCAGATCTTATAAGGGAATGAAGGGTGGAACAAGACTTGACCATTCCAACACAAACACTTTTGACCCCTCTTCCTCCAAAGGGTAATAAGAAGACTTATACAATGTCATTTTTACTCCTAAATAAACTGTTGATAAAAACTATATGATGATAAAATAATTGCTCCTTTGGGAAACAGACCTCAACTGTGAGAGGRTATAAATTATCCCACAGAAAAATAAAATGCAAGATCAGCACAAAGTGACTTCTTGTGAGAAGAGAAGAGCAACCTGTGGAGGCTATGCAAGGAGCCCCAGGAATAAACTTGTACCTTGTTTAACTTGCCATTGAGCAGAATCATGTTATATTTTACACATGATTAACAGGTTATATGCATATGAAAATATGGATATTTTTGCTTAGTAAGCCTCAGACAAATTAAAGGAAGCAAAATGCTTTTGGGGCTATTAAGGAAAAAGATTGAGCCATAAACCATTGATTTATGTTCATATGGAGAAATACCACTGCATCAACTCTGCCTGTATTCTTTCCTTAGCATCTGCTCCTGGTCTGTGTCAGAGATAAGACCTCAGAAAGGATGGTCTGACCCAATATGGGCTGCCTCTAGTAATTTGTCGGTCCCATGTATCRGCGATGAGGTAGTTTCATGCTCTCTTCTTACTTAACGTCTTACAAGTCTTACCAATTACAATTTTTCTCTACCATGCGGAGAAACTGTGGGCTTTCCTCCTGTAGTAATGAGCCAGGATCTTGTTTAGCAACTTAGCATCATCCTTGGATAGAGGAGTGTACTAAAAGCCTGCCCATCTGACAGATGACCTGAGCCTGTCTTATCCTAGTGTTATTATTTTTGCATGCTATAGTGTTCTCTGTGCCTAGATTTGTCACCATAAAACCCTGTTGTGTTGGCTACATTATGGTTATTGTAGAAGCAGCAGTGCTGTTCTCCTGCCTTAAGTGACTTTTTTGACTCAACACATCCAGGGCTGTCCAAGATTAATTAATTCCAATTAATTCCGATGTATTGCAGATGGGCACTCCCAAGACTAGTTTTAGGTTGGTTAGGAACATAGAGTTTTATAATGGCAAACCTTAAACTGCCACAGTTTGGAACAGTTGTAAATGTAAGATAATACTACTCTAATGCAGCAYGCAAGTAGTCATTCAATTGAATGAAGTTTCATAGCATCCTTTTCAGGATTGACTTCATTATACAGATTGAAAAAACTGAGGCTAGTTTAAATTCGTATTTGTTTTTTCATTTCTACCCTTAATCCATTTTGATGAAACCATTGCTCTCCTTTTTCATCAAAAAAAAGGGAAAAAAAGCCAGCTGTTGTCTTTTCAGAAGAGTYCCTGCAGGACAAGGTAATTGTATGCTCTGGCATCTCCGTACAGGGTGCCAGTCTGAGGAGGCTTGCTCTGAGGCACCCAAGAGAGGAGGAGTTTGACCACCTCCCTAGTTTTTAAGGCTGTGTTGCTAAATAGGGTGGCTTCATTAGCAGTTATTGTAATAAGATTCTAGGGCAATGAAGTTCTGATTCAAAACTCAGATTTCTTTCCTTTCCYTACAGCATACAACGTGCTGTGGATTAATGACAGATAGTACAGTTCATAACATGAYAGTTGTCTGCATCTACTGGCTCCTGTTGTAACTATAGGGTCCTGATATTCAGACACCTAAATGGTGCTAATCATCACTTTTAGCCTATAGGGAAAGGAGGGCACCCTCATAATATGCTCTGATTCAATACTGAAGCAATTTTTTCTTTCCATATCTAATCCATTTTCTATTCCTTTATTTTATGTCTTGCCAAATCTATTCACATTTGCAGAGACTCCTTACAATTTTTATGAGATGTTATTTACAGGATGAGTAGAGATAGAGAATGTCTTTTTGTGAAAGTCTTATATATTTTCTTCCTTATTAATATATTTAAATATATTAATGCTCCTGTRCTTTTTCCCTCGTCTTTCCCCAGCATGTCACACTTATGCATTTTTTCCCTTGCTTTAATAACATTTTTTCTGTTTTTTTGCCTTTTCTATGCTGAAGACACACTTACTTTCTCAACTCTTTTTCTCCCACTCTTTCTTTATCCTCTCTCTTGCYCTCTTTCCTTTGCCTGTTTGCTTCCTTCTGATGTTTTTTGCTGCTAATGTTTTTTTTTTTTCTGTAGTCCTCAACTGTTTGCTTTGCAGTTCCTTTGCGGATCTACCAGAATTCCCATCATGTTTATTTTCCTGGCTTGTCAGCTCAGCATGCAGACTGGTGCCATGCAAACTGCTAGTCTGATCCTATGCTGAGCTCCAGAGGAGTAGGCTGGATAGCTGTAGTAAGGCAAGTGCAAATCAGAGCTTCATGGCAGCATAAGGCACCTGCAAAGAAACATAGAGAGTAGAGTTCTGTTTTTCCGTAGTTCTTCTATATCTGCTCTATTCTCTGTTCTGAAGATGGTCTCTCCTTCACCTTAAGCTGGGGGAAGGCACAGAAGAGCTATCTTAACCAGTGGTGGGCAGGGAACTCTGTTAATAGATAATCACTGAAGTGGCTGTGGAAAAGTGTTTCACTTGTGTAGAGATAATGTTGCTTCGCTTGTCTTGGATTGATATGTTCCCTTTCTCTTTCATGAATATTCTTCTTGTTTGATGTAACGACATCATGCTATTTTCATGCTGTTATTTAATTTCATTGTAGAGCTCTAATGGRTGTTTTTGAAACAGGATTCAATATTCCTGACAGATGTACATAAGGGCCRGAAGATACCACTAGGTTAAGTTCTTCCTTTGCAAACCTGTTATTTTTGCAGGTGTTAATGACCTGAAAAGGTGCTGCACATCTAAAAAATTCTTAGACTCTATGCCAATTTATTGTTTAATAAATTATCAATGAAGAAATAAACTTACTTTCTAAACTCAAAAATGCATCTTTTTCACATTAGAGGCTGAACATTACGTTTCACAATTTGGAGAGCAGAGGCAAGACTTCTTAACCATGCAGGAAACATTGAGGCGTGAGGCTTTTGATCTGATATTTTCAATTGCRAAATGGAAATCATAAACTAGTTGCTTAGTCTGTTGTAGTATTTGAATAGATAAAAACACACAGTGTCTAACTGTAAGCGCACATCCTGGGATTGTTGGCTGGCAGCCTGCTTACAAATGTTCTGTACAAGTGCTTAAGTACTAAGCCCATTTAAGTAAAACCCATTTCTTTCAAAGATTAGATAAGGGATTGCAGAATAGTCAGGTACTCAGTTTCAGATAGTGAACTCAACAAACTCAGTGGTTCTGGGGTTGGTCAAACTTCTTTATGTTTGCATGTATGGAAAACTAATTATAATACGTTAGTGATGCTATTCAGGCTTAATCTTACATAATTTTCCTTGTATTTTCTTTACATAAACAGTTTCTCTGTATTTTCTCTAACACAGCTTCATGTCCTGTAGTTCTTGAAATTGTTTGCATCCTTCAAAGAGCTCTACAGCTTAATTCTGTGGAGTTGTTGATTTTGTTGAATCAATTGTGCTCCAGAATTCACCTATCCTGGTCAGCACTGATAAGTTTTCTGACATTGAATTTTCTGGAGGAGGAGGGCTCTCACATCCTTGTTCAACAGCACAAATTGAGCTTCAAGTGGGTTTCTACAGATGTTTGTTTTCTTTCTAAAAACACTGGATGTTTCYGTATAATTTTTTCCTAAGCATCATCTCCAGCTATTTGGCTTTCTTAGATTTTATAGATGGCTCTGACAGTCCCCAAAGTGTGGTTGTGGCTCAAGCAGACAGATGTCCCTGAGCTGGTAGAAGCTTTGCTAGTAAGACTGAAAAGCTGTATGTACCTTTGATTTGCTTTTTCTTTTTCCTACCAAAAAAAAAATTAAGGATACTCTCTGGACAACCTGCTTTGGAGATGAGTATGGATTTCTTTGACTTATTTTTCTACTTGTTTTTCTCTATTTATTTAAGAGCTTTAATTCATAATTTTTGGCACTAATTTGACATTTAGAGGTAGGTGATACTTTAAAAGCTTATTTGTAATAAGTCAAAACAGAGACTTYCCATGGAAACTTAGAGAGTTTTGATTAACATCAAGGAAAATTTYTATTCCTGACCAAAATGAGAGCATCAGTCTCCTGTCATAGCAAATAATTAGATGTCTAGAGCACTCAGCAGGGATATGAAGGATCCCAGTATAAACCCCTGGTCTAACTTTCACATTTGGAAGGGCTTGAGACCTGTGTGAGCACATTAGTAACCTAACTGTAACTGTTTACTCTCATGGCTTTTTTCTCTTCATTCTCCAGTGGTAGAAGTTCCCTATTTTCACTTGTTATTCAATAACACTCTTACATAAACCTCAGTTTCATGAGATGAGAAAGCCACTTCCTGCTCAGCTCTGGTTGGAAGGCGAGGCACAAACATTTATCTTAAGCTCGATGGAGAAGTGTTCACACCTCCTAAATTTATTCATCCAACTTCATGACATTAGAAGCTGCTGCTTTCAGTTTCTCAGTGTATACTTTCGGAATTGCACCAGGAGATACTGGAACTGTGAAAAGAAATCTGAATTAAAAGATACAGTTYTCCCAGACAGGAGCATCTGCAATCCTTATGCCACAGCAGAATCCTAAATCTCCAACAGATTTAACACTGTATGGCAGCAAGTCAGCAGAAGCTAGTGACAACTGAGATCTGCCTATAACAGAGTTGTCAGAGCATCCATGTATTGAGTTGATGATAACTTTTGGATCTACCTTTGTTCCTTTTTTTKGTGTTAAAACAAGTTGCCAGGTAGTGTGTGGTGGGCAGTGCAATATATATGTATTTTGAAAGCAGGCACATGAAGAGAACAGGCATCATTTTAAGTTGCTAGCACCAGTTTTTCCTTTTCTCATATAATTGCAAGAGAAACTTGATGGTTTTGCTTAGAGGCTATAATTGATCTCCTTCTGCAATGAGGCTTAAATCAAGTAAAGTTTTATATGGAGGACCCTGCAGAAGAGCAACTTAATGTGAAGTCAGGACTGTAAAATCAAGGAGTTCAGTAAATGGTTTTTCCAGGTAGGATTAATTCCCAGCCTCCATTTTCATTTTGTTGTATCAACAATCTAGAGAACTTGTATATGGCATCAAGATTTGGGTTGGTTTCTTGTATTTGTAGTCTGTGAGACAGTCTTGAGCTCTGGGCTCTGCAGAGAGTAACCCTTCAGGGAAGAGCTAGGAAAACCGTTGTCTAACTTCATTTGAGTGCAGTCTAATTGTCTGACTTCCACAAGCAATGTTCTCTTTCCGGTCCTGCAATACAATAGCTCCAGGGTGCTCCATGAACCTAGTACAAGGTGACTTCAAAACAGATGAAAGTACTTTCAACTGCTGGGAGAGAGCTTCTGGAGCTTGTTGGAATTTTGAGAAGTGGATGTATCATCTGCAGTGTCAAAAAGAGATTAAATAAGTTCCTGGGTAACAGGRTCATAAATATTTCTAAATGGACTAGGCATAGACATGCCTACTAACATCCCTAGTACGACCCTTCTGGATACAGGGGAGTGGTTTGGAGTGGACTGCAGAAAATGGCCACACGTACCTGCTCTGTGTAAAAAGCTTCTCCCTAAATAGCACCAGCACTGCTGGGGGCAGTAGGGCAATCCTTCATTATCATGAAGCAGAGATCTGGAAACCCTATCCATAGTGAAAATACATGATTTTTTTATGCCCTCTTATGAAGAATATTCACAAGCCTGGGCAAGAGTAGCAACCGCTTGAACTGTCCTTGAGTAACCAAAAATTCGCATTTGGTGCTTAGTAGCAGTGCTTACTGACCACAGGAGAAGTGAGAACTAAGGGCATTCTCCTGCCTGGGTCCCAGTCTGAACGTAATGAATTTCCTGCCATGAGCTCGTGTATGCTTACCAGTGGACTTAAGGTTGAGCAGTTCTGCTCCCTGCTCTTCTTTTCGATGAAAGAATAGCAGCACTCACACAGTTGTTCCACCTATGTTATTTGTAGCGTGAGTAACTCAAGAGYCTCTCTCTTCTTTATGATGCTTTTCAACACGCTTAAGCTTTGCTCGGGGACAGGACACTGGATGAGATGGACCACTAATCCCATCCAGTCTGACAATTCTAGTCTTTCTATCAGTATGTCAGAGGTCCTACTGTACCATTCATTTATCAGCTGTACGAGAACTTAACCTAAATGACATATGGAAATGTACTGGGCAAAAAATATGATTAAATTCAACGTATTCTCCTAAATCAACTTTTACTGTCTAGTGATCCTTGCAGAATATTAAAACTTCTTCTGAAACTTTTTGCTTCTGATTTTTCTATTGCATTCCCTAGCAATTTTAAGCATTTATTTTAAATGCCTTTTTTTCCCCACTTACACTTCTCTCCAAAGCTTTGGGGTTGTTGTCCCCCCAGATCCTTTCCTCCAAACTTATCACCTCCAATTCTGCTCAGCTAACTGAGGAATCATAGCTGGGACCTGTGAAAGGACATTTGGGATATTTGGATCCACAGACAGGGATAGTATTTTGCCCTCAGTAAAGTCAGTTCAAGAGAGGGCATCTCACTGCTAGCAAACACCTTTTGATTTCTGGTTAGGATTAAGAGGAGCTCAACAGACAAGAAAAAATGCAATTCGTGTCTCGTGAAGCACATGGTCAGGGCAACATTCACCATGAGGAGAGTGAGAACATACATACTTCTTGTAAGAGAGATACAGCTGGGTCATAGAAGGAGGCAAATTATTGAAGACTGCTCAGGTACAGCATGGGGCATAGTGACCTATTCGAAATGGAAGCATTTTAATAATTGCAAGGAAAAGTCATAGCAAATGTATTAGCTAATATTGAAGCCTAAAAGCTGAGGTGAAATCACCTGAATTGTCAAGCATTTAAAAAAAACAGTACAACACACTATCAGTGATATTTTTTTTTTCTTCCASGTACACTTCCTCCTGTATGTGGTTCCCAGTTCTCTCCCGGAACAATTCTTATTTTCCTACTTAATAATTTCCACAAATTTCTTTTCCCTGGTTCAGTCATGCTCTTTACCTTTTTATATCTATGTATACTCATCTTGCATCTTTGGCCTGTATGACCTGAAAAGTTCAATAATAATGAATATGAATAAGCATGTTTTTATTTGTAATGAAAATCCAATATTTTGCAGAATGACAGAAATGTTTTCATATTGACAATGAATGGCATCTTGTGGCACTGACAGTCATCCTTGCCCCCTGCTCTGTTTCTCTGTTTTTTGTCTATCTATCTGCAGCTCCTAAGGCAGCTTGATGAGCCTGATCTTTTAAAGTCCGTTCCACTGTTTAAAGGAAGGCTGACCACACTGTGGCTCATCTGCCTTGTGTGGTTCAAGCACAGCTCACTCGACAGCACTCTGCCTCAGAGCTCTGCGGGTGCGGGGCTGCTGCTGCATAACCCAGATGCTCGGCTGGGGGATGCTGAGCCCAGCATCATTGCCCTCCTCAGGATAACCCCACACCGAGGCGGTGAGACCCCCGGGGATCTAGTGTCAGCTGGAAAGTGAACCCAATCAGYGTATTCCCTTCCCTTGGTGTGGTGACAGTGTTTGTGTCCTATGTCTTGTGACTTGTAGTTACACAAGGATTTTGGTGTGAAGYTTGTGGGGTCAGGCAGGTTGGCCACATCTGATTTAAGTCCTAAGCAAAATAACAGCCCCAAAGTCCTCAGAATATGTTTTGCCGTCAGCTAAAAAGGACAACTAGTTTTGTAAACACATTCTTGAAAATATTTTATGGAGAATTTTTTCATTCACTTAAAGACTTGTCCCAGTAGGCCTTTTTCCATCATCTGTGTTTTGTATGCAGACAGTTGATATACAGGTAGTCGTTACAGGAATAGCGTATCATTACTTTTAGTAAGGGAAAGGAAGTACCACAGCCAGTGTACCTTTGTGCTTGTATAACTGTCCGTGCAACCAGCTTGCACTGATGTAGCTGTTCTATAAAAATCATCTTTGGAAGCAAAATTATTTGAACCAATGAAAATAATTTCATAAAATCCTAGGACTGGGAAATTGTGTTACACAATGGTTTTGCATAGTCTAAATTTGAGTTTTCCACTTTGAATACTGAAAAAACGTAGTTTTCAGTAACTCATTTGCACCATTTAGATGCAAACAGAATTTTCATTAAAAATTACCATTCATTTTGGTGGAAAGACATTTCAGTGGAAAATTTTCATCCTAATCATAATGTTTTATTGACTGTTTAAAGAAAGAAATGGTTATTATTGTCTTCCATTTAATTTGTCTGTGAATTATACGTATGGTTGAAAAGTAGCTGATGCAGGAAAAAATGACGAGTATCATTCCTTTCGTGGCATCAACTCTGGTAGTTGGCGGTGGGAGGAAGATGCCTCTTCATTGTCTGTTTTCCTTTGCTTGTTAGCTACCTTTCATAAATAAGAAATGAAGAACAGCCTTCCTTCTTTTGATTTAGGTTATAAGACATTTCTGAAAGTATGTATTTTTGTCTCTTTTCATTGCCCTRCACTAATGGCAAAGTCACACTCAAAACCTCCAAAGCAAAACTAGGAGACAGAGACAAGTACTTAGGCCATATGTTTGTTAGGGGTTTTTTTAMTTAGATGGCAAACAAGTTCATAAATCTTTAACTATCCCTGCAGACTGTYGTTTGCAGTGAAAAATAAGAGTCTCTCTGCCAATGTATCTTACTTTCAAAAAAACTTTCCCCCTATTTTTTTTCTGAGCCACAAAGGTGCAAGTCTGTATAGTAGGAATGAGACTTTGTAAGGCAGATGTTGTACTTAAATRTCCATTCTCCACCAAAAATCATCATGAATTGGAAATGCATGGCCTGCCTGGTTCTTTAGGTACTCTAATACAAGCACCTTTAAGTTTTATTGATGTAAACAGTATCATTCAGGGATCTCTCTATAAAAAATCAGCAACTGATTGGAAAGGTAGTTTCCTATAGAGGGGCTCTGACAATGCAGAAAACTCAGAATCTTGCCTTGAAATTGTGGCTCCGTCATCTCAAAATGTACGTATTTGAATATATACACTTTTACATCACTGAATGCTTACRAAATACTCTCATGTTTCATCTTTTACCCTCCTGTGAAGTTTAAAGCAAAACACAGTCTAGCTGACGTGGAACCTGAATAATTGTAGCTGAAAGAGCCATTCTGTTGCTTGTTTTTCAGTTATTGCTCTCAGGACTGCATGCAGGAAACGCTTTTAGGACAGAGAAGCTGTCTTAAACAGCTCTCAGTGCTATGTATGCGCTATAGCCTGCTTGTCTGTCTTGTTCCGTTGTGTTATGTCAATGACAGTGTGCGTATCACAAAATGTCAAGTAATTTTATAGCCCTTGTCAGAACTGTACATACAACGAAAGCAGTGCAGAAGATAGGTGTTCATTCTGTCAAATGAACAAAGCCACCTAAAAGTTTTTATTATATTTTAAAGTAGTTTAATTCACCTTTTCCCACCTCATCAGAAAGTTATGCTGTTTGGAAAAGAAATAGGATGGCAGCTGGAGAGGACAGGAGGATTTGCATAGCAGTAAAACTGTGAATGTAATGAAYAGGAACCATGAAGTCAATTAAATCCCTACCTGTAATCTAAACTAGCCAGACCTGTGTGAGCATATAAACCTGTTTTCTCCATCAGTACCATCTTTGCAGATGAGAGAGTGACTGCAGGTGTAAATGCATCTCCATTTTACGCTGTTTATTTCATTGCTGGAGTGAAGAATCCATCAGAAAATCCCTCTGCTCAAGGGMCAAGTGCTGATTTAATTGAGTTCTCCAAAATATTTCTTTGGTTTGCTGTAGAGGGAATAGTTCTCTACTGAAGTCAAGTCACAACCTAGTAAAACACCTTACCAAGTAAAGAAATTCCTTATATCTACTAAAAGTTTAATATTGTCTCTTGGCATATTGCTGCACATCCTGTCCTGTCCTTCCACTGCAGAGACAGGRGGTTTGTATGGCAAAACCATTGTGGGCCAGGAGCATCTCCACTGAAATCGTAGCCTGTGGCATAAAGCATTGGCAGTGCTCTGTGTGGGAAAAGGGTTGCATTCAATGATTATTATGGGACAACAGTGAACAATGTTTGTAACTCACTATACGCAGCACAGACAATGAAGCTCCATGTTGGTTTGGGCTCTTTATTTGAGAGGTGGTGTGACACAGCAGAAAGATGACAGTTCTTCTCTAGGTATAACTTCAGAGAGTAACAAGTGCTACAGAATCACTGACACCACAAACATATTCTTTGAAGAGAAGTGATTAAAACAAAGATAAAAAAGGAGTGTGATAACTTGTGTCAGCTATGAAAATGGAAATGGAATTTTTTATACCACTCTTTCTCCTTAGTGGAAAAATGAAAGCAATTCCTTCTACTTCCAGTTTTAACTTCTTAAATTTAACTCGATTTTTGTATCAGATTTGGCCATGTTTTATTTCCTTTTGTAGAGCAAAACATTTTATTTCAGGGTCAATTTAAACATTCCTTCTTATTTGCAATGTTTTACTTGAGCTGGAAGAGGATTTCAGGAGAGAAGGGAGAGTGTTTTTTGACTCSTTTGTTTTATGTGGTATGGGCTGATTTTGTGGTTACCTCGATGGAGAAGGAATTTTTGTGTAAGCCCAAAATACTAATTATTTTTTAATGAGTGATTCAGACAGTGAATGAAATACAGAACTAGTTCAGACCATCTGTTTTTATTACTAATATCTGTTTTAGTTTTACAGTATTTTCCTTTTATTTCTTTCCCCATTACTCAGTGTTTCCCATTCAGACATCGGCTCTCCTCTGTTCATGCTCCCTCTCTCTCATTCTTTTATTACAATGCTGTGGATCTTTTCTTTCCTAAAAGCTTAGAAAAAATTGTCAGTTGCTTTTGTCATCTTATCTCTCTGCAGCACATGAAATAGTTATTTTCTGCCTTCACAGATAATACTTGTTTTGTTTCTTAAACTCATCAACCATGAGAATCTGGTAGCTCACTGTGACCACCCGATGATACTAAACCTGAAGTGTCTAATCAATATATTCTTCCCCAAGATGGTGTCCCTTCTTGCATCTTGAAGCCACATTTCAGTTGCACCACTTSTTGAAAAATAGCTGTTTCACAAAATGAATATTCAAAGCATCTGCTGTTTTTTGAAAGCTTCTGAGAATTATTTTCTTCGACTTAAGTCCTTTCTGTGTTTTACTTTCTGTTCCTTTAATTACAGCATGGAAAAGAAGGAGGGGAAAATAAAAAGTGGACAAAGCAGACTGAAATAAACAGCACAAAATCTGTTTTCTTTAAAAGTTAGGCTTTTGATTACTTTTTTCCTTGAGAAGAAAAGAACTAAGAGGGGAAAAAAATCCATGGAAACCTCTTTTTTAAAGATGGTTTATCTGGAGTGTGGTGAGTTTGGGGAAGGAATAAACTATTCCAAACTCACCTATAAAGTGCTAAATACTCTTTATTTTTCCTGACATGGGTCCATTTGCATTTGCTGACCTAGAGAGTGACAGCTCCTTATTTCAAGCCTTAAGGCGTKCTCTCTGAATCCTCAGCCACGCTGGCTTTCTGCCAGGGAGGTGTGGTGGCAGGGTTATTTTATTATTCACTGTACCAACCAGGATTATAGAAGAAACGTAGTTTATTTATGGAAAGCATCCAGAAATGGGGGGGAAATAGTCAASAGTGCAGTGTTACCACCCACAGCTCCCTGCCAGTGATGCTGATGGGGTGTAAAGCTGTTGCCCATCATTTTGCAAGCAAGATCTATTGTTGCCTACTAGAGAGAGGAAGAAAATTATAGTGACAAATGATAATGTTGTTGACTCCCTGGTAAGAAAGTGGAAGCTTTATTGCTCCACAATCAAACAAACAACTTCTTTGGTATTTAATGAATAGGTTCAGCTCCAAGTCAAACATAATCGCAGATAAACCCTGCTTAATATAAAAGCTCAAAGCAATTAAACTCCCCAAACTCCATCAGTTCTTTCTCAGTGACATTTGTTACACAAATTGCAGGAACAAAAAATTGCATGCAAAAATCTCGTAATATATTGGATCAGAATGGTTCATTCTGAACTGGAAGCTCTGAATAAAATGAATGAGAACATTATTTCTGTGATTGCTTTGGGACTGTAGCCTTATTTCACACCAAAGTTCTAATGTAAGGTGCCACATTTTTTTTTATTTACTTATTTGCTTGAGATAGGGCAACTATCAGGGAATTCAGGCTTACAAGRACTACATTGCTGACTTCAGCGTGCACTAGGAGCGGGCCCTGAAGACATTTCAGCAGAGCAAGGGAGGAAAATGGCGGTATRACAGTCTCAAAATTCTTGATTCAAGGGAGTGCATAACCTACATAGGGAGAAGTTGGAGACTGTGTTTGGTTTTGGTTTTTTTTTTTTGAAAATGACCAAAATGATTAGTGTATTTATACTGGATATAATGAAAACAATTACATGTCCCTGCTCTGAGCAAGGTATGCAGGTTTGAAGCTGAGTCTTCTACAGCATCACTAAGAGCCTGGCGTGAGACCTAATGGCTGCTTCTGTAAGATGATTTCTAACTTWGACCAGATATCTCATCAAAGACCTATAACCTTCTCCTGCTGCATCCAGCAAAAGATTTCCATGCACCAATACTTTCCAATTAAAAATGTTAGTTGTCAGAATGTAAATGACCACAGTTTATTTTTACACAGTGACCATGAGGACATCACTACAAATTAAAGAACTCCTGTTCTGGTTTAAGAGCCTTTGTAGTGCTTCCAGACAAGGGCTCCTGTTTGTCTCCTGATGCTACTGCCAGGAAACAGAAATTTCTGAAGGTAGGAATCTGATCTCTTAAGTAATCTACGAGGCATTAGGGAGTGTGAGAGGGAGATAGATTGGTGGAGCCACATGCTGACATCCCTGAAGCAAAGGCAGCAGGTGGAGGCTCCCCAAGAAGCAGAGGACCCCCTTCCCTCTTGCCACCGGACAGAAGGAGGATGTGCTTTAGATGATACACTTTGGACATYCTTACATCCTTTAAGCTTATTTGTGGAAACCTTTGGTAAGAAGAGGCAGTAAGGACCCTGGTCTAGCTAAGGCACGTGCTAGACACAGTGATTCTCAGCTGTGTAAAAGTGGTAGCAGGGCAAGGGAAACAGTGTTACGTACATAGATAACTTAACTTGCACTTTAATGCCTAAGGGGATTATATTTGATAGCCTGTTCTTGGACATAGATAAGTCCAAGTCTATTTGTCCAAGTCTGTTTTAGCTCAATTATGGATACGAGGCTTAAGTTAAGGAGACTCTGTGAGTCACCTAGGTATTTTGAAAGCATTATGGAGGACAGAAAATAATAATCAATCAAACTAGAGCTGCAGTTGTCAAAAATCTGTTCTCATGTCTATGCTCCTTTAATGATGCTAAAGGAAAGGTAAAATTATTTGGAAATTTTGGTGTGTCTATACAGTACCTGGCAGAAAGGAACAAGATCATGAACAATAGAAGTCGAATATAGAGAGAAGTTAAGATATTATACGAAAGTCTCACTGAAGTTAGAAGTACATTACTGATTTACAACAGCAATCATGTAGGTCCTGGATAAGGATGGGAAAAGGTAATGGAAACCAATCATAAATACTTGAGGGGGTGGTGGAAGGAGATAGGGATAACCCGTTTCTGAGGGAGGCTAATGTTTTCCATACACAGTAATTAATACAAATTGCCTTTTACATTTCTTATAAATCACGTTGTGATTTGGGGGCCTTTATATCTAGAGTGTTTTCAAAAGCAATGTGGAGGCATTGCTCTGGTTTGCACAACAATTAAAGAGGTGCTGCTTTCCTGCTGCAGTGGAAGAGCGTGAAAYCGTGGTGGCCTGGTGTTCCTGGTGGTCACCTGGACTCTCTCCTGTCTACCCACCTGCCCTAGAGCAGCAGAGCGTGCTGGCTTACAGCACCATGGTTTCTTTGGGTCTCRTTTGTTGTTTTATTGATCGAATAAAAAGCTGCAGTAAAGAATTTMTTTTTTAAAAAGAGTAAACATTGCAGAATGCCTCAATAGCAGGTTTTGCCTTTTCTTTGCAACTAGCACTGCAGCTGCCTCAGGTTACAGTAGCAGCTGAACCTCTTTTCATTTTTTGTCCTAGTGAAAATTTGGAGATAGGTATTTCAAGTTTTCTCATCTTTTGRTTTAATGAACTAGGAAGATATGTTTCTCTGCTGTTTTTGCTTTACTGAAAGTATRCTAATTTTATATTTTCAGTGCTGCATCCATGTCCTTTGTGTTACTTATGAAAACTATGCTGTAACTTGGCTGCTGGCAAATCTCAGAACTTCAGTTATTCACTTTGGATGAGTATTTAAAACAGCAAATAAAATATAACTCAAATTCCAGAAAAAAATCGGAAGATCCTACCTTCCTGCAGCCTGCCATGGTGGTCAAAGCTTTCTACCTACTYGCAAAAATATTCCTCTCATGAGTCTGAATGGGGGGAATTCCCYGTTGTTTGTGTGTTTGCTGGCCCAGCCTCTTGCCTTCTTATATCTACTGCCTCAGCCAGGAGACATCAAGGGGAATATCTTACTCATGAAAACTCTTGTAGCTTCTCTTTCTTCTTCATTCTTGCAACAGCAGAGAATTACTGATATGCACTGTCCAGTCCAGTAGCCAGTGCATTAAAATTTGATCTCTGGTGCTGCTGGGATGGCTTTGCTCAGATGGGCCATGTCCTTTCACACCATATAAGAAACTGGCAAGACCCAACTTCTGTGGGCTGTCCCTTTGCCAAAGTGTGTATTTCTAAGACCTTTTTGGGGAAATCCTCCCTAATGATTGTGCTATAACCTGTGTATCACTGGTAGTGGCAGTGATAGCCTGGACCTACAACGTAGGCTACAGCACTACAGCATTCAGTCAGCTCTTTCGCTTGATCTGAGAAAGACTCAGTAATGAACAACTGTGTGTATATACCAACTTTTCCACCATTTCTAGCACCAAGAGACCTATACCAATGCTATCATTAAAGCATGCACTTTCCCCAGAGGCTACTTAGAGAAAATATTAAAGTTTCAACACTGTGGTTTGTAGAAGATTTGGGTCTATTATTTTACTGCTTTTCCCATCTATGACTGTAATGATTGTTTTTGCATCAATATGTTTTCAGTGTAAATGAACAATTATATTTCATGCCTCAGGCAGTTTAATTTCTCATTACCACATTAAATACTAAAGGCTGTTTTCCTGCCTCAGATCCACAACATCTGTCAGCAATTGCCTAAAAAAGTTTGTCTGCTTTAGAAGTTGGTGTGGTATCAAACTGAGTCACCATCAAGCTAAAATTTAGAATGTGGCTCTAGCATTCCTGATAACACTTGCAAAATTGAAGAAGCTCTTGTGTTTTGTTTTTTTTTCCCCAGAAAACCCTAAAGGTAGCATATATGAGGTTTATGAGAAAAATCTATAAAGAATTCCTACCTCAAGGAAAAGGAGACATCATTAAGAGCAGATAAATAACAGTATAAGCAATGATTAAGGATCATATCCTTACTCAGTATGAATCACTTCAGCTTTGTTGATATCAGTGAAACTTTGCTAATTTATCTCAACCAAGAATTTGGTTCAAGTGGTGTATTAGAATTAACTGCTGTCCTCCACTTCCTTCTGTAAGATGAGTGGACTCTTCAGGACAGAAAGTCAGTTTTCARGGAGCTGAGCTCTAACTGTATAATTCATTTAATCTAGTGTGCTTCTTTAATCACCTACTGTGTGAAGGTAGKATACAGAAAAGAGCGTGTGTCCCTAAAAATTATATTATTCTAATAACCTGTGGTAGTTATTTAATGATTCTAGTGTACCAAAGGGAAGTGRAGGATTTGATATCTGAGTATCTGAATAGGGGACAAGAGAGCTCTGATTTCAGTCACAAGAGAAATTGAGCTGACTGTGTACTGCTTAACAGTTACAACTTTTCACTCTCTTCCTGGTGTGCTATATTCTTTAGACTTTCATGTATTAATTGGCTGGGTAACCAGTATCACCTAGACAGAAAAAAACACTTCCTAATTGTCTGATGATTTTCAAAACAGTCCTCCAGTGTACATATAATAGAAATCCAAGGAATTAAACCACCCTTCTTYCTGCGATGTCTACCTACTCTTCCCCTTTTTCAATGCATTGTCACTTCTACGTCAGTCCTTCCTCACTTTGTTGTGTGTCTGTTTCTTAAAAGCCTCCATTTCAAAGGCTGTCAAGTTTCCTTACAGTCTCATATTCGTGTGCCCAGCTTGTCACTGGAATGAATGAGAAAGTCTGCAAAATAAGAGAGAAACACAGYGAAACTCTGTGTCTGATACTTTTGTGGATATTATTTTCCTTCAAGAGGTGAAATTRAATTAGTTTAGTTCATTTCTGGAACAGCAGATGCCAGCCATTTGTGTGACCATCAATCCCTCAATAGAGATCATTAACGAAAGCTTCTCTAGGCTTTGCATATTGTTAGTGTAAGACAATGACTCTGTGGGCATATGAGTCATTATTTCACAGATGCTAATGTGATGATTTTTCTTCTCTTAGATTTCTACAGTTACTATTCTATAAAATAAAACTTGAATCCAATGACAGGCTGTTAATAAAAAAATATTAGGCTGCTGGTTAAGATAAGGGATATATGAATTGAATCAGTTCCMCATGTTTCTCGGCTTCATTTTAATGGAACTGAAATGCTTCTCACCTTTGCTTCTTGTCGGAATTTGCATACTTGAGCTCTTTAGGCTGTCCTCTGCCTCCAAAAACAGAAGAGTGGACCCTTGGGGCTCTGTGTAAAGAGCAAACTCTACCTAGGGGGCAGACAGAAAGTTTCAGGGAAAGGAGAGAAAAAAACAAAGGACATGACCTGTGATTCTCCTTGTTTAAGCTCATAGCTGCTCCAGACTTGCTCTTTTAGTACTTACTGATAAAAGCATGATTCAATGGCATGCTTTTCTTCCATGGTTCTGCTGAATTTTAAAGGATGCCAGAAYTTACATTTGATCATTATTAAGGAAGAAGAGGTTCTGACCTTTTCTTGGAAAAATAAGATATTCTATCCTTAGGAGGTTACAATAAAGTTGAAAACCCCATCATATCTATGCTTAAGTGAAAAATTATTTTGGAATATAATTTAGCCTGAAAAACTACTAAAAATTGTGAAAATGGGTAAACTGTGGGTAGCTTTCCTCTATGGCTCTTCAGCTGCTAATATGAACACATTCTGTTGCCCTTTAAATTCCTCTGAAAAACAAGCTGAGAAAGTGCAGTGCCCCATTTCCTCAATATACAGATTCATTGCCTTGTAGGGTGAAGAATACCTTTCTGCTGCCTATCTTAATACTGGAGATTGCATGACTAGGTTGGCACATACTGGAGTCATGAAAAGAAATGATTTCCAATGACTGATAACAACCAGCAAAGCCTTCTGGCATGTAGCAAAATATCGTGAGGTGCATTTGAACCTGTTGGATCTTAACAGGCTTTTGAATGTGAGTGAACCGAAATATTTACCAACACCTAGTTACTATTATTGTAGTTGCACTATAAACATGGTCTTCCTGAAAACTGAAATGTGTTTAGGAATGACAATATAAATTCTAAAGCCAATATAACACTTTGCTTTTCAAAAAACTAAAATACTATGGGAGGCACTCCTATGCCAAAACGAAGGTTCCCATGTAAGCTGGGGGAGAAGCAGCAGGTAATTTTAGCTTAGCTGTTACAAATTCCACTCAGAAAAATTACAGCACTGCTCTATAGCTTAAAATTAAGCATGTGTGCTTCCCTGAACGGGGATTTTGATAGTGCATAGGAGTCAGTCTCGTTCAAATCCAAGCTAAACAATCTTGATACGYAGAGAAGTCTAATTTTATAGTGACATTGATCCTACTCTGCTAGTGTCAACTGCATCTTTGCTATTGATTTTATTTAGTCTGGGTTTACCACAATATGCTTTCCCACATCAGTTGCCTCTCTAAATCCCTCTCACAGAGATTTTTAATGGCAGGAAAAAGGGTCTAAGCGGGACTAGTAACTAAATTGTGACTTCTTAAGCTTCTAGAAAGCAAAACCAAACATGGGCTCCTCTCATGCAATTTTAACTAAAATGAGAAACTTCCAGCTCCGTTAGCAGACACTTATACAATGAGCACTACCAGATGGATATTTGCGTGCCAGGACCTGGCTGGCAACTCATCAATTCTAGTTACAGAGCAAAGCCTTCACGTCAGCAGGAGCAGAGGGGTCTCCCTACCCCTCCCAGAGTGGTCCATGCACCTGGACAGTCTTCCTCAGGAAAGTTATTAGCACCACGCCTAGACTAAGTAAATTAACTGCGGCTAATTTCACGCAACTCCTTCCCTACCTAAAATAAATGAATTTAGGGACTGAAGAGCTGTGCAATTAGTGGCCTTCTCAATTCTGTGGTTTATGAAGGCTGCAGAGAGTTAAGGAAGGAAGTCCGTCCTTTGAAATTCTGAAATAGCTGGTTATTCACTTCTGGATTGTAGCTGAGACTGAAAAAAACAACAGGGAGACTTGTGCTTTCTGGTTAGGATCAAAGATCAATATGTTTGAAAGTCTCAGAAGAGTTGCTTGATCAAACAGACTGCAATATTTTTTGATCCCATTTGATCAGATGAGAGGGCAAAGATGGGTCTTGGCATTTTTTTGACCCATCTTATTTCCTCTAAATATTCCCAGCAGTGAGCTGTTTGTTAAGAGTGTCCACAAAAATGTCAAAATTTAAGTTGAGAAAAAGATATTTCCAGAAGCAAGACTGGAGCTTCATGTATGTAAATATTCCTACTATAAAACAGATTTTTAAGGGTAGTAGTATTCATTCAGCCAGGAGCATTGTTAAGGGAATTAGTGTCCAGTGACAACGACCAGTAAACCTGGCATTTGAAATACTAGGCACTAGTAATGAACTCACTTGAGAACAATCTTCATAGATAAACAGCCATAAAATGAATGGTTCTGGCTAGTAAATAAATACCAAGATGTTACGTTCCTCATAAACAGATAAAGGCTTAAACTGTTTACAAATGACTTACTGTGGACTATTAGCCTAGTTCTCCATAGAAGTAAATGTTCTCATGAAGTTTGCAGCCCATGTTTGCGGACTGATGTGGTTTGGGTAAAGCAGATGAAAAAGAAAATTACTTGAAACACAGGCAAACTATAAACCTTTCTGAAACTTGCCTATCCCTCCATGCTAGTCGTTTTCCTTCAGTTACAGAAGTCTGTGATATTTTTTTTCCCTCCTGAAACTGTCTGCTACTCAGTCATGCAGCTTCATGGATTCCAGTCCTTTCATATGGTACAAGCAGGTGGCGTTGGATGCAAGGAAAACACCTCCTTGCACATGCCGAGGGCATTCTCCTAGCCCTCTGGATTGCCAGGAAATGAGGTGTTCATGACTGCACTTCTCTGCAGCTCCATTTTCACCTTCTAATGTAGAGATGCCCCCACTTGCAAAGAGATGTCTACTAAGGAGTAGTTTCAAAGGAGAGGCACTGTAACACCACTCTGTGTAACTTCCCATATAATTTCCATGGAGCTGCTTGGAGACAAGGGGAGAAGGTATGTGTCAGAAGTAGCTCTCCTCCATTCTCTGGGTTTCTAGTGTGCTTCCTTCCCAACCTAAAAGCCTTTTGAAGTGACCCTCTGAAATAGAACAATCTCTCTTCTATTTTGCAAATAGAAGGTGAGAAATCTCATGATGTGTAAAACTTGGGATACYGGGAAGACCTCAGAACAACTTCTACAAGTCCTAACAGTTGTATGCTCGCATTAGTTTTGTTACCTTTGTGTTGCAGCAGCATGGGGATGTGCCATTGAAAGATTGTTGTGTCAGGAGGATGGTGCCCATGAAATAAAATCCTTCTCTGTCTATAGCCCAAGTAGTAATTAGTTTTGATGAAACTGTTATAGTGAGTAATGCTCCTGCATTGAGATTATTTATAGTAGTGTGTTGGTGATAACCTCATTGTTCTCTATTAGRTACAGCTGACTTATGACTTTACAAATGAATACAGATAAGGACTGGAAAGACATATTTGCTGTCCAGCTGTTTTGGGGAATTTAGTATTGAATGGACCTTCTGGTATACCAAGTCCAGTTCACTTGTTCTCACAGGCATGACACGGAATAATACATTCTCTGCTATAAAAATRCATCTTAGATCTTCAGCCCAGGACAGGTTTTCTCACCATCTATGGGGACAGTGTTTCAGAGCCATACTTTTCTTCTGTTACAGATGTCTCCTAGTTTTCTTGTCTAGATTTATTTATGTTTTGATTCTGTGCCAATATTATCCACTAGCTTAAATCGTTTTCTCCCTGCACAACACGTATATGAGGGCATTGGATAATGAACTGTAGGCAGGGATGATATTCCTGTCCTTGGCTTCCCTATTTGGCGTGCAAAACAATGTGCTCTGCTGTGGCGGGGCTGCCCAGCCCCTGGTCATCTTAAGAGTCTTGGTGCCTTTTCCGGTTTGAGTTAATCTTTCATCACCCTGGATGATCAGGGCTATCCACAGGATTCAACACRAGTTTTTCTGAATGCTTTTAAAATGTTACCTTGTACAAGACTTCCCTGGAAATGACTTGTTATAGAGTGCTTTTTTAAGGTATTTTGGAACTGAAAATGCATAAAATTATTCTAAGTAAGGGAAAGCACTATAACCAGTGCATGGTCCTTCCTTTCTGTTTGTGATATGATTATAACACTRAAGCTTGAATAAGACTAACAGATGCTATATTTTTTACCCATATGACCTGAAGAATGGTTCCATGTAGATAAAAACATGAACAGTTTTGGATAGTCTGACACTATTATAAACATAATCAATACCAGCTGTTAAATTTTTGCTGACTCATGCCTCATACATGAAACCATTAATGCCCCTACTTTGATTGTACAACATAACAGATCATATAAAACCTACATTAATAATAAATATTTCTAAGCACTTATGTAATTACATCAGAAGTTTGTATTTCTCCTTTATGTGAGATGTAAAGCACAGAGGGATGGTTTGTATTTATAAATGCCAGGACAGAAACKGTTTTGTTCAGGAGCTGAAATTGGATCCTATGTGCATTTATAGGTTTTATGTGGTTGCTTATGCCACTATTATCATCTACACTGAAAATGCTTATCGTCCTTTCATGGCTGAATACAGYCTGAGCTTGCAAGCACTGTTCAGGTTCCAAGTATGCAGCCAACTGAGCTGTTCTTATCCTTTCTACCCTGCCTCCTTGTAGTGTGGTTACAGCACATCTGGAAGCAGCTGGGCATGAAAACAAGTATTTCTTTATAGATACTCTTTTAAAACTGCCCCTTCCTTGGTCTTCTGTATTTTTTTGCGAACTACTCCTCTGCTCTCTAGTCTGCAGGAGTTGGATGGTGCTTTATATCACCTTCTTTAGTGGTTAGTTGCACATTTTGCTCTYGGACTGCTTCAGACTGCCAGTGTAACACTTAGGTGCTCCAGGCTGCCGGCCATCGCGTGGTGCGCCAGCCCAGGAGTGTGCTGCCAATATACTGCTTGTTGGCCGGAGGGTTACTCGCATTCCCAGTAATGCCTGGAATATTGTTCAAGGAAGCACAGGGTCAGCGTCAGTAGTAGGAACATATATCATAGTAGAAACATACATCATATGCCTGGGATGCCATGCCAGAAGCGAAACAAGGACTGAAACAATTACTGGGAGGCAAAGGAAACTAACCCCAAGTATAGCAGAGTCCCTGCTTTCATATTTCTGCTGTGTGGAGGCTGATAAAGTACATGCCAGTGTCCCAAGAGCTGAACTCACTGATCCCTCCCCATGACACTGTTCTCCTACAACTGAGAGGGGACAGGGAAGAGGAGGCCCCAAGAGGTGAGATTTCCCCTGGGAGAATGGACGTGGCTCACCAGCAGGCTGTCCCACCAGGCATCCCGGGATGAACTGTCCAGGACTCCTTCACAGGTGGGTTCTCAGGCACTCATAAGAGTGGGAAGGGAGGAGTGGGAGTTTCAACACAGCATGCCATCCGCACCATACTSGTTATTGTTTTGACAGATGCCTATGTCCAAAGGCAAGATGGCCAATGAACTCCACAGGTATTTCATAATTCTCTGAGGTGTGCTGGGATGCCCAAGGATTTATGCAGTGTTTCCCTTTCCTCCTTCCATCTTCCTTACAGGACTCGTGTTGGTTTGTGTCTTTCTTCTTTCATTCCCCCTGCAGTGTCCTTCGTGGGTTGCCCACACTGAAGCAGATTACGGAACTGAGGTCAGCAATGGAAGCTYTGTTTATAATTCTTATCCTGCCACCACTTTTTCAGGGAGAAGAAATATCATATTTACTTTAGACTTTCAAGAATGTTTTAATAAAATAAAGCTTTTGGCAGTGATCTTACTCTGATATATTCCACTGTTTGTCTTGTGGGCTGACACCTGCAGTTGCAAGACTGAGTTCACAAACAAAAATGGAAGAATACGAAAATGATGCAGTGTGCCAGCCGTGGCCTTGCAATGCAGAAATTAAGTGGGAGAAAATAATTTCTTACTTTTCCTTCCTTCAAGGAAGAAAGATAATGAGCAGGATGTCTTTGCAGGCATTTAGGGATCTGAAAGGTGGCCATTCCACCTTGGGGCTTGAGCACATCTGAGTCACCAAGAGATGGAAAATAGCAGGAATGCATGCCACTGCTGTGAAAACGCTAAAGAAGGGGAGTATTGAACCCAAAGTGCTTCCCAGTGATGCAAGAGAAGCAGGAGAAGAGGATGTAGAACAGGTTATTGCAACAAGAGGTGAAAAGGAGAGCGACCTTTGCAGGTTCTGCATGGACCCCAGTAACAGAGCCTATGTTGAGTCCGGCACCTGTGCAGACCCTTGCATGCAGTGAGTCACCTAAGAAGACAAAGTCCTTCTGGCAACACAAGCTCCTCTGCTAATGTTTGGCCAAACAGATGGWGTTGCTCAAGCCCTTGTTCCGCCACTACCTACAGAGCACTTCTGGGACATGCAGGCTGTCTGGGAGCTGAAATTATAAGTGTTTCTCAGAGACAGACTGCTCAAAAGCTTGCAAGAGGGAAAACGGCTCTTGTACCCCTGGCCCCAATGCACTCTCACGATGCCTAGGCTCCCAAAAAGAAGTTGGAAGGRGCAGAGATCCTGTATTCATCTGCATGTACTTTGAAATTGCAGACCTTGGGAATTGTTTGATTGTTTCTAATTTGCATTTTAATTTTATTTATTGCACTTTGGCTGTTTAATAAGGATAAGCAGCCAGCTCAGCTCACTACACATTCATTTTTCTTCCCTAAACATAACTGTGAGTTTAACAAAGTTTTGTTTGGCATTTGCCGTTCTCCTCATTGTGCCTATGTTTAGCATATATTGTTACTTGTAATGAAATAAATTACCACTACTGTGCCAAAAGGTTTTATTAAAATATCAGAAAACTGTAAGCAGTCTATGTAAGTCAGTTAGATGGCACTCCAAGAACATAAACTAGCAGTCACTGGGGTTGCCAGTGAGATTTTATATGGTAAGGAAATCAGCCTGCACCAATGCCATCCGTAAAATTATTCAGGCACAATAATCCTTATAAACATCAGTGGCTCCTTCATCACAGGATGACAAACTTAAAAACCCCCACATAATATCGCAACCAATTTAAAGCACTATAGCATATTAGTACAATGTGTTCCACAATAAAGCAGAACCTATACAGGAAAAAAGGCACTTGCATTTGAGAGAAATCACCCATCAAATCACCACAATTGTCCAGGACGTGAGCACAGGAGACATTGTGAATTTTCATTTCCAGTATTGAACCTGGGTTTGTGTTGCTTATAGGAAGGACATTAAGATGGATGCTTTTATCATTTGCACAAATTACCAAGGACATCCATAGGAGTCCAGAATTCAGCTCATTTGTCTGTGTTTAGTATTTTTCTCAGACTTCATATATATCACACAGGGCGCAGCAGCAGATCTGCATAAATGTGATGGTTGTAATAATTACATTAGCTCTGAAAGGTAGCTCTAGCTTGTCTCCAGAATAAATGCTGAAATTGGCAAAGAGTGTAATTAAATTGTCTGTAGGGCTCCATGTCTTACACGCCCCTTCAGCAATGTTGGAAAGACTGGGAAGTGCTCCCCTAAAACATGTTCATAACYATTTAGTTGGAGAAAAATGCTTGCAGCGCGACCTCCCCAGACCCCCAGCTTTATGAACTTTCCTAGTACTTCCCAAACTGGTATATTGATCCTACCTGTGGGATACCCCAGGTCTAGCACAGTCAAGGAAGCTTGTCCTTGGTGCTTGTCAGCCTTGCTGGAAACAAGCTTTGTGCATTCATAAGCCATCAGTTGCTCAGAGCAGTCTGGAGACTTCATTCTCTCAAGGCCAGCAGCTGTTTTCATACACTTTTCTACATTTCATACATCACTTCCAGAAGTGATGAACACCGGCCAATAATAAAAGGGTTGAACCTTTCTGCTAAATCTGTCTTTAAAATGTTTGAATAAGAAAAGAGACTGTAGACTAGGCCAGGAGCACTGATATTGAGCCCTATAAATCCTCTGCTTTCCAGATGAAAAGGTTTGTCTATCTGGAAGCAGTTACTATTATTTGAGAAGAAAATGAAGAATATTCACAATATATGATTGCATCAGACCTCCTTTTGAAAAAGGTGTTTATCTCAGGTATATCTCTGTTGCGTCTGATTCCTGAGCTAGGAGAACACTGTGCACCCGTACCGCAGCCAATTCTATTCTTTTCTTTCTTCCAACTACGTGAAATGCAGGACGAGGGATTTGAGCAGGATGAGTTGCCAGCATCTGGATGATCAATCCAGCATCTGCCTTGGGGATTGGATGAATTATTTTGTTTGTACTTCATTTGCATTATCCAATTTAAATACCACTTTGTTTCTTCTAAATGTCCTATGCGCCACCTAACCTTCATCTTGTTTAGGATGATAAATAACCAGATTACACTGGTCAGTTGTTTAATACGAGATTAAAACAAAGCAAATCAATCAATAAATCAAGGGTTTCAGTCCGTTGCTGAATTTCTTTCTTTCATGAAAGGAAGTTCTACTTTGTTTTTCCAGAAGCATCTTCTTTGTCTTCAGAAGGTCTTGTCTCCCAGGGCTTCTCATATTGCAAGACTTAGATTTCAGCTTTACCTAGCAGCACCCTGTAAGATTCCAATTTTTTTTCTCTAGGTATCTTAAACATCTAAGTATTTTGAGCTGATGTTTTGCTTACTAAAATCTTTGACATATTTCTGACTCAACAAGGTTAGAATATGGAGGCTTTTTGGTAAGTTCCTTTGATAGTAGCCTAAGTTAGATATTTTTAACTAAAGGTGGTTTGTAAAACACGGAGTATACGTTTCACAAACCATTCCTTTTCTTCTATTTTAACTCAAAGGTGAGATTAGGAAGCAAAGGAGATGTGTCTGGAATAAGAATTTACGAATATTACTTTCATCATAGTCTAAACATTCCCATAATGCAGTTGCCCATTCGTGCATTTTTTCTCTGCAAGCAATGATTCTTTGGATTGTTTCTCTGATACCTTTGTGACATTCGTCTTTGATCTTCTATCTACAAATGCTGTTTTCTAATCTTATTTTGAATCTTACTGAAGAGTTGCCTTCCTTAACATCCTGGGACAGTGATTTCCAAATGGATTATAGATAGCTTTCTAATGCATTTGAACTTTTAGTGGACTTCAGTATATAATACAGAAGAGTTTTTAGAGTTCAAAAGGCAATAACACTGTGTGATTGAACAAGATGATCTCTGTATAGAGGCTGTTAACCTTCACATACAGTGTTTTTCATCTTGCTCTCTCTTCAGGGCTATATCAGCAATCTTTATTCTGCTTTTAATCGTAATTCATTATTCTTGCAACACTCCCTATGAAGACAAATGTCAATTGGTGACAATTCTGTTTCTCGTAGCAAACCAGCCTCTCAAGTTGTATAATTTTTTCTGTTGCAGAGATTCAACTCCGTCATATGTAGCTATTCAGTCGTAATTATTCTGCCCTCTCATTCAGGAACATAGCTTGCTGCTTTCTGAAGTACAAATTAATAATTCTATCTATCTAATGTGAGCATAGCTTTAATTCTTTCTTTTACTTCCTTTTTCCAGTAACATTAGTGTTTTCTGCTGCACAAGTCTTATGGGTTATGCAGTTTGGCCATTATTATGTATGCTGCAGTTTGCTAAGTTAAAATTCATATACCATTTCACATGACTTCTGGGCTTGGTTTAATCTCACCAAATAGAAAATGTTTATTATATTTTGCATTAGCATAATACTGTTGGCAAACAATAGTGTTGGCTATTCTATCTGTTTGGGTTGATCGGAAGCATATTTATTACATATATGTCAAAAAAGGCATCATGTAAGTATATTATCTATTTGTGCCAGATATTTAAATTGATTTCAACTTGTCAAACAATTTTCTCTGCAAATGCAGAAATCTAGTCTTTCTATAAAATCAAAAGCTAATCTCTTCCAGCTGGAAGAATTTGGAGCAGGTGTGATATACCTCCCTTTCTTTCACTGTTAAAAAACCTGGTATCTCCACCCATTTTCTGCGTACCTCTCTCCCTTATAATTTAAATTAAGCATACTGCTTTGATATGTCTCATGTTTTCTCCAGATGCATTGTAAGATATCATGTATGCCTAGAATATATACATGCATCTCACGTACAAAAACATTCTTTTCACTGCTCTGTTTGGCACTAAACCAGTTTGTAAGATCCTAGGGGCAGAGCTGTGTCTTCTCTGTGTCCATATGCCACTAAACACATTGTTTTCACTCCAAGAATAAGCCAACACACATGCAAAGACCCTCCCTGTTAATAATGCTAATTAAAGTTTCCATAGTTAAATGTTCAGATGCCAGGAAATGTGAAATTTATGAATGAATTAATAACCTCACTTCTGCCCTTTATCGAACAGTGAAGTCAAAAGCCCTCTACATTAGCAAGTGCTTCATCTGAGATAGTTTTATTTTTTCAACTTAGTTTTCAAAAAATACAAATTTGATAAATACTTGTCCCACAAAATCCTCATGTAACATTTTCACTGGGTGCTAGCTAACATTGGCACAGGTAGGGTAATCTCCAGCAGTCTCTTGACCAATGCAATAATGAGTATATCTGTGTTACAAACCCTATTGCTGGGCTTTCTTGGGACCAAGAGTATAGAGTTTTCACATAGCAGTTTCATTTTGGGGAAAAAACCCAGCTTTCATAGCATTATTTGTCTGAGTCTGCAAGGCTCCGCTTGTCACTGTCACAAGTAAAACACACTCCTGAAGGCTGAACGGGTAAAAGTAAGCCAAGGGGCAAATAACATTTTCAGTAAGGTTTTGCACGACTCTCATTTACTGAGAATTTTAAGCAGTGAAAAAGCTCGCAGCTGCAATGCACTGCAGTGTGTTTCCACACTAATGCCAGGGGCTTCAACCTTCATGTGTTAGAGATCTCCTGCTGCAATACTTTCCTTCTCCGGGTAATACCTAGCTAACGTAGAACTCTCCCACTGGTTTTAGTAAGACATTTTTCATAAATAAAGGTCTTTAGAAAGGCATGATTTTTCTTCTCACAGTCATGGTTGTATTATTCCAGACTTTTATAAGGCGTGCCCATCGCAGCAGGGCATATTCACACTGTATATGTTTAGACTGTAAGCTACCAAAAAAACCAAACGCACAGTGAGCCTTAATAATGTAAATATGTTCAGCAAATGGARTTTGGTGGGATGAAAATCATTCCTGAACCAAACCCATTCTCAAAAGTAACTCCTTGCCTCATTGCGTGTCACAGGCGCTCCGAGTGTTAATGGGTTGGAACATTATCCCTACAAATGGTGCAAGTCTGAAGTTCATCTGGTGGGTTAACAGTGCAGGATGATAATTTCTGGCAGTTTCTCACTGTGTTTCTCCAAGCGGAGAGGATTTGAACTGTGATAAATGCTGGTAAACCTTAGACAGCTATCAGGTATGTTGACAGTGGGAAATTGGGAAGGAGGGACTGTATATGTTATGCGCTAAAACTGAAATTGTGCACACGATGATTTGCTCCATGTGTAATTAAAACTGAGCTCAACCCAGCAGCTCTTTTTTGCTCATCTTTCACTTCCCATTTAGCTTCAGCCTGGCAAAGAGGAGTTGGTGGTCCCCTCTCAGCCTCCCCTCCCTGCATCCAAACCCCCTCTGGTTATGCCAAAATGATATGCCATTAACATTTGGCTTGGCAGGGTTTCACTTATCCTTCTTCTTCCTTACATTTTTATCAGCAGTGACATTGCTGCCAAGCCTTATGCACCTCTGGATGAGATTTATGCAAATTATCAGCTAAGCTATTTTGTACATTTGCTAATAATTTGCATACAACTGTACCATTTAGCTTAATACGTGCATACTGAGCACTGGGGAAAGGCTTGTAAGTGAGAGGCCAGATGTCTATTGCAGTCTATCCACAGTGACCGTTTCCAAGCTCTCTCTTTTAAAACAAGAAGCAATAAAAATTGCCTTTCTCCTGAGGAAAGGCTATGCGCCTTGGCTCTACGGTAAGCACGGCAGAAACGCAGAATTGTTTTCAGCATTAGGCAAGAGAGGGGAGTATCAGAATATGTGGTCGTTGCTCCARTCCAGCTCATCTCCCTTTTGCTCTTTAAGTCAGGCATACACGTGCAAAGTCACGCATACACCCTCCCGCTCTTTCTCTCCCTCCTTCACCCTCACTTACTACTCTGACCTCTCTGTCTACCTGTTTCTCTGTCTCAGATACAGGAAGGTGCACAGTGAAATGTTGATACTCAACTKTAAGGTAACATAAGTAGCATCGTTTTGATGTGGTTGTCAATGAAGGAAAATACCTCCTTAGAAATAAAGTTATATTGAACTGTTTGGGTCTACACGTAATGTGAAAGTCAGTGGAATAATGAATTCTGTTTCAAGAAAAAACAGATTCCTGTTACAATATGCCAAAGGTAATTTGAGGTAATGGTAAGAATAAAAAAAAAGTCTAAACAGTCTAAACATACAGTCTAAAAAATAAATAAAAAAAAAAGTTGTCAAAATTGTGATTATTTAAAAAAATGCGGTTTAATTTATTAAATTAATTTAATTATTTAAAAAAATGGTTTTAATCAGACAGAAAAAAAATCTATTATTTTATTGCAAGTTGCTGTCCTCACCTTAGAACTACTTCGGTTTTGTTCAGTTCCAGCAACCCAGGTAGATCCATACTGTACCGTTTTGTTTAATGGTGATAGGGGTTATATAAATGAGTGAAAACTGACTGTCTTCTGTTGCTTTGCTGTGCTCTTGCCTGTGCCAATGGTACAGCTGTGGAAGTGTTCGCTAGAACCAAGTTATTTGTTTTTAATGAAAAGGGATTGTTTGCTTAGGTCTTCTTTTTATTATTTTTTTAACATACCTGTAAAGAGCACTGGGGAAGTTCTTTGTGTTTGTGTRTACACATGGGTATGCATTTACAAAAATCACCTACAAACAAAATAAAGGTATTATCTTAGCATCTAATTGGAGTTTCTAAACTCACCAAGAAAAGGAACGCTAAACCTCCCAAAGCTTGAAATAAATTGAATATAATTTTGCTGCCCCCTCAATTACTTAGGTCTTGGTTTTCAGCCTACAAATATTCATAGCTACCTTCAGGAAAGTGAACGTTTCTAAAAACTGCTCTTGCTAATATTTTGTTGTCACTATTTGCATAAGTAATTTGATGAGTTAAGTGGTTAAAGTGGTGAGAGTGGGAACATACGTTTTCCATTAAACATTTTGGGTACTTATGATTTCTGTCTTAAGCACAATAATGACATACACAGTCATCACCCCGATTAAGCCTCACAAAAGTTAATTAACGTTTAAAAAAAAAACTCCCATGAATATATGGAATATAATTTGCTATGGAAGATATGCCATTTGAAATAATCTACACAAATTATAACACTTTGTGAAACTTGTTTGTCCGTAATGGTGAAATGCTGTGTGGGTGTAAACATACCTTGTTTCACTGGGATTTGTGTTTGAGTTTTTATTAATACAGCCATAGGGRTCTTTCCCTAATAAAATAGACGTGTATTTAATACTGGGAAAATCTTCAGACATAGGCATTGTCCTGCTAAAAAATTATCTTAAAGGAAAAATTTTAGAATAGAAAGGGAATCTGCGTATTATGGAATTCCCTTTGGAAAACCTAGTCTGTTTTATATTGACTTTGATTCAGAGGCTAAACTACATTTAAATATTTTACAGCAATACTGCCTTTAAATGGGTTATAAATAATTCACTCAATAGCTGAACAGATGTCTCTGTGGAGTGCAAACTCCCTGTATCTTAATGAGTAGATTTAATAGAGTAAAACAAACTTCCAAGCTTTCAGTTATTGGAAAACAGATGACAGGAAATCTGACATGCTGCTCTGTATAGAAGAAACAGATAAACTAGAAATAAAAGCAACAGGCAGTGCCTAAACATTTTTTTTAATTATTCTTGAGCAGTCACATTGCACAGTACCATGGCCTATAACATTTTGTTTCCACTTTTATGTTTAGAAGAAGCCTTGATTTTTATTTTCCTGCAACAGTCTTCACACAGAAATGGGAAGGACAAGGATTTGCTTTAAACAAAACTTGAAAATACAAAAAACCTATTCAAAACTGAAGCTGGTTCTGAAAACTTAACATGATAGAAGTTCTTCAAGACTGACTTCCTAATATCCTCCTGCTGAAGAGGAGACATGATGTGGCAGCAGAAGCATCGCTGTTCTCTGCTACTGGGACGTTTGCAAATGCTTCCACCGGCCATCCAGTATACTTCTGCACTGACGTCRGTCAGCACTGCTCAGAAAATTGGGGGAGAACTTGAAAAAAGGACAGTGGAACCTTGCACTGAAAAATATTTTCACCCATTTTTTTTCCTACTTAAGTTTATTGGTTTGAAATCTTAAAAACCCTTATACTCTAAAAATATATATCTGGAGATAATAATACAGATTCTCATATTCTAGATATTAGTCTAGCTACAATGACTTACAAAATCTTTAACAAAACCCAAATCCAAAAATGAGATGATCACTCCAGACTCCATGTCCTCCCTTAACAGTCACAGGACATAAAATTAAAAAAAAAAAAAAACAACAAAAAAAAAGATTAAAAAAACCCCAAAACCACAAACCAAAACAAAACAGCTTTACAAAAGAGTCAGAGCTTTGGCCTTTACTTTACAAATATACCAGCCAGAAGGAGGCCATGAGTGCRATATGGTGGTGCTCCTAAAAATCAGAAATTACACAGAAGTATTCTTCAGTACTTGGCTGGGATTCAGAAATGGCATAACTCTAGTTATTCCTAGTTTCCACTTTTGTTGTTGTGCCATTTATCCCTGTTCTAACTTTAGTGTTAAATCCCTTTTTCTGGGTGAAGACTATAGATCTGTACATACTTGTATAAAGTAAGATTTCTGCTTGATATTACAAATCTTTCCCCAATATTTATAAAATTCTTGAAGCTGTTTCTAGTAGAAAATGATAGTGTTACAAAAGCAAGTATTTTTTTACAAAATCTTATGGTATAAGTGTGTACAAATATATCATCCAACAGGGCATAGTAATATAACATTTCTGTGAACTTCTCAAACATTTTTCCCAATTAAACAAAAACAGATTTCAAAATGTAATTCCAAACAGAAATCCAGATTTTAAGCAAGATCTAGTCCCTACCAGCCATCTGTATATTTTTGAGCAGCATCTCTGAGCAGACATCCAATAAACCCCCAAAACTCAGACAGAGAACAAGGGAATTTAGAGAGGATGAAAGCAACAGCATAATTTAGTAAACTAAGTTCAAAGCTTCTCACAGCTTTGGCAGCAGTGCTATTATTTCTTATAATCTCAGGCCTTTCTGAAAGACCTTTTCTGGAAGAGTGTGAGTAGGCAAAGCCCCAAGCTTTCACTTGTAAGAAGAGTAACTTTGAAACTTCCATACTGGTGAAAGAAATTTTACAATACCAAGCCTTCAAAATTGAAAGATGAAAAAGAAAACAAAAATACCCAGAATTTATTGTAATTTATTTTTTATTATTATTATTATTTAAAGGCTGTTGGTTTTTTAATACCTGGGTGAGAGATATGGAAAATTACTTTGTGGCCTTTGTCAACACTRAGGTAGCTTAAAACCCAACTTTGTTCTGTCTCCTTTTAAGATGAACTTCTGAGGGGAAGGAGCACAAAGTCTGTCTTAAGAACAATAACTAAGAGGTGCAAAGTTGTGAAAAGTCATCCRATAAAACCAGTGCTGGAGTGTCAAAGGCAAGTGCCTTCAAACTTCTGAGTAATTCAGACTGTACTTGGCTGGAAAACATGACCTGTG
Source organism: Oceanodroma leucorhoa (assembly GCA_030449065.1). Lineage (NCBI taxonomy): Eukaryota > Metazoa > Chordata > Aves > Procellariiformes > Oceanodroma > Oceanodroma leucorhoa. Next base: position 741,696 of record JASVER010000140.1, read on the forward strand.
GGTGAGGATACAGGAGAAACTATCTCTAAGCAGTAGCATTCGTGCCTGGCTGGGAAGTACATTGCTCATGAGGGTCATTCATGGCTAGCAGGAGCCTGAAACTTTGCAAGGCCCCTCAGGTGCCCTCCTAGCTCAGCCCTGCACCCATCCAAGGGAAGTTGCCCCAGCAGCAAAGGGTGCTTGTAATGATGATGTACATTACAAGTTAGAGCCATTCACAAAGTGGTTTTTTCAGGGGAATAGTAAAATAAAAAAACGCTTGTTGCCTTTTTTCCTTTTTTTTTTTTTTCTTTTTTTTAATTTTTAAACTCTATCTTTGTTAAGTTCTGATGAAATCTTAACTCAGCCAAGTGGAGCTTCAACGCTGTCCTGTATGTCCAGACCTGCTCTATATACTGAGTATACCGGTATTTTCTGTCGTGTAACCCTGCTGCTGTTGTATCAAACATCAGAACCCTTAGTAAATGGCTATCTTCACAGTACAGAAGTATTAAAATGTAATGGGAAGCATATTGGAAAGCTTGTGGGAGCAAAGCCAACCACCTACCGAAGCAGCTAATGTTCTTTTATTATCAGATCTCTGGCAGCCTGTGCCAGAATGCTACGTCTTATCCCCTAGATTAATTTTCACAATTGCTGCTTGCAGTATGGGGAATTTTAAAATGTACGTACCTATTTTATTTCCCTGTTTTCTCTGTGTACAACAGACAAAATACGAGGAAGTTGTACTCAAATACAAGCTCTCTAGGCTGTTTTCCAAGTTATGGCTATCATGAACACTGAGCCAGGTGTATCCCAAGCACGGTGTGGTGGAGTGTGGCAGAACATATTCTGTGTCTGCCCAGGCTGGACCAGACTTGCAAGTCCCTCCTCCTAAGCAGCGTGTGATGTTCACTGTAATGTGCACTCGTTCAGCTTGGCACTGCACTGCAGGTGGCTTTCGCGCTTGCACGACAATTGCTTTAGCACAGGCATTTGTGGCTGCCAGTGCCAGTCCAAGATCGCTGTGGAGAGCAAACCTCATCCCCATCTCTGTGCACAGAATCCAAATGCAGACTTTAAAATGTGCATCTCCATGAGACGCACTGGAATTCAGTCTGAGTAGGCACATCGTTGAATTTCATAGGTAACTTCTGTTGTTGCTTTTGGCGTTTGACAACTTTTTCGTTCTGAATGGATCTACTGTACAGTTCTTTATATTAGCAACATTCTCAAATGTGTTATTGTATCACAAACATTATTTTCATATTTCTGAGGCTTTTTCTTGTGCCTAGTAACACAAMGTATCATTGACATTTTGTCAATTAATTTTGAAAAGTTAAAATTGTGAAAAAAGTAGGTCAAATTTCTTTTTTCACCTAAATTAATGATTTGTCTATTCTTTAAATAAGGGCATGGCTTTTAAAGKGGCATAAGCCAAAAATTATTATTAGATGAGAAATGTGAAATTATATTAGCCATGCCTGGATTATTGAAGGAACAATAATAGTAAGTCTGTTATCTCACTTCTACAAACAGCATAATTGGAAAGGTTTCGCAGTTTTTCCTCTTAAGGATCTCTGTATTAGGCATTTTAATTTTAACAGTGTCCCTTTTGTTTCTTTTGAATGTATTTCAAGAAATTACTTGTTGTCACTAGTAGGTTGGGCGAAAAGTGCCATTATTATTTGCAAGAAGATTAGTTCAGATTTTCATTAAAATCTAAGCAGCATACGATGAGGACTCGCTCTACCCTTTCCCCCACCCCAGTTGTGCCACCACTCCTCCTCTGCGGTCAGGTTAGAGGAGGTCTGGGGTGGGTGATGAGGCTGCAGTGTCATCAACATGCTGAAAACTCAGCTCTGTTTTTCACTGAAATAAGTGGCAATAGCATTACAGCTTTCTCATCACTGAGTTGACAGGCTGGCTGATGAGATAACGTGCTGTGGTTCTCAGAGAACTGCCTTCAAATCAACCTCTGCGAGGCAAAGGACAGCCCTTTCAGTACAAGCATCCAGAACAGTGGTTTGGACTGATGTTGGCAGCAATTACTGAGATGGACTTTCTGCTCTTGTCAAATTATTTTGCAGCCTGTGGGTCTTTGTGTCTGCCTTCGTACCCGGTTYCCAGATAGCAGACAGGTCTTGTTATCATCGGGGGCAAACCTAGAAGTCAAGATTTTCTCTCTCCTGTGGTGTTTGTTTGGTACTTGCACTGTAAATGCCTCCAGCCAGTTTACCCTACCGGGTGGGGAACAGCATTTAGCTTCCTATTTAAACACCAAAGTAAATTATTGAACTAATTTGGCAACAATACAGTTCAACCTTTGAACGGACAGAAGTCTATTCACACATCTCTTGGTGAATCACACCACCGCAAAGAAGTGCTGTGAGGATGCCTTACAGTAAGCAACAATACTCTGAGGCATCCTGGGTACAGGAGAGGTAGGGAGGATGATTTTGCAGTCATCTTACTTATATATTTGAAAACTGACACAGTGTGAGAACTAATTGTTTGTCAACTTTGACTATCCATGATACAGACCAAATCCTGCTTGTCTTTCTGGAGTAGTTGATTTGAAGCTGATGATAGCGATATTTAACTGTGTCCAGTAAGCAGGATTTATTACTTTGTCATATAGCATGAGAATAGCTGGCAGAAATCTGTGAAATAATTGGCACATAACTAAAATACATCGGATGATTATCCAGCTAAGCTCTTCCCAAAATAGTTGCCAAACTAATCTAAATGTGTGGCAATATCAGCGCTATCGCGGRCAGTTCTTCACAAATTTTCCCTTTTTTGTATTCCTCAATTTTAAGTCTAGAGTGTTTATTATGAGATGGTCCTTTACAGAAACAGAGTAAGACAAGGTTCAAGCACCGGAGATTTTACAGATAAGTCTGGCTAGTAGAAAAAATTGACCAAAAAAWTGAATGTATCCTTTTAAAAACAAAAAACACAAAACACAGAAATTATTTCTCATCTGTATTTTCTGAGATTTTTTTTTAATGACAATGCTTTCTGGAAACCTCTTAAGTGCTTTARAATGAGAAGAAATTATTTTTAAACCATTTCTACAGAAGAGGAATTAGCCTATCTATGTACTTGTGTGGGTAGGGATGAAAAATTAGTACCTTTACTGAACAAAAATGGAAATAAACATTTCTTTCAACTAATGAAATACAAAATCATTTTAGGTGTTTCAGCCAAAACATTACTTCTTCCTCCAGTACAAGATAATACAATATTTGCCTATGACTGATTCTTTAAAATCTCTGAAAAATAAATACCTAAAATGTGTCTTCTATCCCCACACTTCTGCAACTAGAATGGACTATATTTTCCACAGTGCCAAGGGGCTTTCCTTGAGATTTCTGATGGAAAAGAAACAAAAAAAAAAAGTCTGCAACATAATTAAATTGTAATATATAGGTCAGCTGTGTTTCAAGTATTTGTTGCATTACCTTTATGGCCACTGAAAGGGAAAAACAAAGGAAGAAAGAACACAGCTTGTAATTGAGAACTGTACCTCAAATTGAGCAGCAGCCAACCGTGTGGAGGGATTTTTGCATTGCAGAGAGTCCCCTGGGAACTGGTTTTGCACACCTTGTTTATTATCTAGCTATGTGAAAGAGGAGGAGCATCGCAAGTTAACTTCCTACAGCTGTACCTGCTGCCATGTGGGTACCACATATGTTCCTGCAACCATCCCCGTGCTGTGCTCTAGGAGGGGGTGAGAGCATGTACAGCATGTGGTGACGGCACCATTGCCCGTGCATGAGAGGGATGTATAGGCAAGCATCAGCAAAGCTGCGCGGCTGGCAAAATCCAAGTGAAATCSTAACCCGGGAGCTGTGCCAGGTTTTCACCAAAACACTGCCAAATGTTGGGTGAAGGGGAATAACTGAAGGGAAACTTTTTTCGAAGTTCTTCAGCAGTACTCTGCATACACAGTTTTTCAGGTGCATTTCCCAATCCTTATTTTTGCCATTTGATTGGTTCTTACCAAAAAAAAGAAAGAAAAAAAGGCACAAATGAGCTGTAATATGAAGCATTGGGTCTAGTCTCATCTTGTTAACCAATAGAAGAAAATATATGCAGCTCTCTGTTGACCAGGTTTGCACCCAGTTTCTCATCMTACGATTTCTTTAATGAAAGAATTCAAATGTTGTGTTAAAAAGATGCCATATAGCTACATTCATCATAAATTCTTGTGTTTTTYCCCGGACTTTGCAACTCTTGATGCAGTATTTTCAATATAAATAACACTCGTCAATCATAACAACTCATGTCAGGAGTGAAATTCTAATCAACTATTTGCTTATATGGAAAGTGATGAAATCAAGTCTGGAATTCATGAATAAGTGAACTGTGATGAAATTATGCTGGGCTGATGTATAGCAACTGTCATCTTAAATACAGCCCTAAGACTTTTCARCATACAAAAGTTTCTTCTTGGAAAGAACAAAAACTGGGATTCAAAAGCCATCTAGCTCTCTGCCTTTGACTTGCCAATGGTGAAATTGTTTTCTAAATCTAATGCCATCCGTGATTCCTTCCACCAGCCCAAGCTCCCTCCCCAGGCACGGTGTTTCTTAGGAAATCCATGTAAAAGCCCCATTGTCAAAGAGCCCCTTTTACTTCTGATAGGCACTTAATGAGAGCAAGTTTCACAGTATACCTTCAGGACTGTGTTAGCAGCTCATGAACCGTGAGAGGAAAAACTTTGTTATATCTGCCACTAGGTAGTATGAAATACTTTTAAATATGGGAATTCTATTTATGTTGAGTTAAAGGGGAACTAAGTTTTTATTAGTGCATTGCGAAAATACAAATGTGAGGTATGAGAACCGCATGCTGCATATGTGGGGCAAAGCTACTAGTAAGGGCCGTCGGGTTCGTTACTGCCTCTCGTTCTAGAGCTCTGTGTAAGTTTGACGACATATTGTCAGTTCCACCAAAATACACCAAAGTTAGCATCACAGTGATTTTTGTAATGTGGAGAAAGASTACCAGAAAACAGATGGCAATTCCCTTCCTTGTATGCAGCAATGCATTCAAAATCAGGACCTGGTCTTACTACATTTCCTAACGTTAGGATAAGGAAAGATTTCTGCTTTTACTCAGGTCTCCTGTTTAAAAAATCTAGAAAATATGTGGTGTATTTGAGGTTTTTTGTTCCTTTGCTTTGATTGTGATGGAAGGARGTTTTATGTTCCAGTTCAGGATCCAAACTGGAATTTCTAATAGAAATATATTCAGAAATCTCTTAAACGTGTTTTCACTGGGTACAAGTTCTCTGCTGTGCTTGCAGTGTAAACATTTCAGCATTGTGCTACTGCATTATAGCCAGAACTTGAACTTAAATAATCTCCTTTCATTTTCACAGCTGAATTTAGTGCAAATAGTAAAATTGTACAAATGATGAAAAGCAATTAAGGCTATTATCTTAATAACATGTACACACATGAATAGTTCCATCAAACACAAAGGAGCTAATTTGCTGCATGAATGTCTTAGCTATTTAACATGCTTTCAGTGTTAATAACTTAAGATGGAATATTTTAAATAAATGTTTTAGGCTTTGCACAGTGTTTTTGACAGCACTCACAATGGCACAGTGCTGCTATTTCCTCTGACCTCGTTTGCAGTGAGCTCTGTGTAAGTAGATTAATGTACGGAAGCTTTGTGGAACTCCAAGGAACAACCACCTAAATTGCAAGGAGTGGGGAAAGCTATACTATCCATGCAAAGAATGGATAAAAAAGACTGAAGTCCTACAAAGCTAAGTGAATATGAATGAGTTGCTAAAATGGCTGCCTTTTCACCTAGAATATGTTAAAAAAAGTGGATGTGAGTGCCATTTTGGGAGCACATGATCCCTTTTTTCTAAATACTCACCTCCTGTCACAGTATTTATCTTTCTTTGAAAGAAGGGAGGAAAGAAAACAATTAAGTTGCTTGCTGAGTGAGTGTTCATTGTGCATTGCAGTTACACATTATGCTAACAAGCCTCAAAAGATGTAAGAAAACACTTCTTTAAAACAGCTGATTGCATATTTCAGTGTAAGAAAACAGATAGCAACCTCGAGGTTTTATTGCTAATATTTTCAGTCCTGCAAACAAAAAAATCAATTAAAGAGGSCTCCTAAATCGCAAAGAGCAATTTCTCATATTTTCCTGTATACTTAGAGTTTTATTAGGAATCAATTTCTAACCTTCTGTTCCTAAGAAAATACTGTCTTTCTCAGAAAGACTACCTATGGTCAGGGTATATGTAAAAAACCTAGGAAGTGTTATTTTCCTTCTTATTTTTGCCTGAGTGGCAGAGTAAAAATCTGAGGAAATAAGAATCTTTTCTYTTCATAGGATATTTCTTTTTATTTCTCTCTGCTTCCTTCATACTGCCTGCTCAGTCTACCATGCGTAGGAGACAACCATGGTTCCTCCTGTATTATTTCTCACCACTTGCTTTCATAAGGGGACCTGATTTTCAGCACACAGAGTGGATTGTCTTTAACATTTATRCTGAGCAATTTGGGCAACAGCTGTTCCATAAATGCTACAGAGTCTTTATTTCTGTCCTTATGGGAATGCTTCTAATATACATATTGCAGAGACACACATAGCCTTCTGACTTTGACATGCCTGTGATAAGCCAGGAGTTTCTGGGGTATAAGAGAAAAGTCTAGCTCAGGTTCTCTCTCTTCCTGCAAAAGTGCTCAAAGGAAGGGCTGTAAGGTGGATACTTCAGAGGGGAGAAATATTTCTGGAGGAAAAGACATGGATCTCAGGATTTCCAACACTAGGGACTTTTTTTACACTGATCTTTTCCTGACTCAACTGGACAATTTGCAAGCCATCTCCAGAGCTGACCACAGACWCTATGGCAAGATAGCTCCAGTGTACTGAGTTGAGTTGACTTGTCCTGCAAAATAAAAAATTACCTTTCGCACAATGAAAGACACATAAAAAGATAAAATGAAAAATGAGACTTTCTACACAMCCTTCTCTTATTGATATTGCCATCTAGGGGAATTTAAAAGTCATTTTCTATCAAACGATTCCAATCTCAAGAGCTAGCAACAATTTTTCATTGCATTTTGAAGAGCAATGTAGTCGTAAAAGTCTTTGTAAAACCAAAGTTAGAAATGAAGTCATGTCTCTAATAGGGCAGAGCAAAGCTACTGTAACTTCATAGGGTCTTTTGGTGAGCGTTGGTCAAGGTTATACATTTGATGATTGCTTCTTTTTCCATTGCTGTAAATATTACATTGAAGTTCCTTCTAAGATCCACACAGAGAGTCCAATAGTACTATCAGCTATGTGGTAGCAATATAAGGAGTATGTTGAAAAATGAGGGCAAAATGTCTTCTGTCGAGGACAGAATTCCATAGGAAAGGTTTTAGACCCTGGTGAAGCTATAAGGAACTGAGTTTATTCTATCTCTCTGTATAATTACAGATAGGTAGAGATGAAGACTTAAATACCCGTCTAGATAAAAATAGTAATTTTTTTTACTAGCCAAATGAGAAAGTTCTTTTGTGCCACAGGAAACCAGATATTAAAACAAACCCATCATTTTATGAGATGGAGCAGAGACCAGCTGGTATTCCGGAATTTTAAAATGAGATTTCTGATCAGAAAAGTTAAGATGGGAAAGYAATGCAACTCCCACCATCTAAAAAAATCTAGACCTTCTGTTTTCAAACTATTTGTCCCTACTAGTTCTCTTTTCATGTCACACACATATCTCAAACTAAGCAAAAGCAGGTACAAAGGGAGCTATYGCCTTAATGCCTTTGTATTTCACTGCAGGGAGGGGTAAGAAAAGCAAAAGGAATGTTGTTAATTATTTGCCCTTTTTCTAGATGCAAAAGCAAATTGAATGGAATTGGCATTTTACGCTCAGTATTTTAGTCAAAGTCCATCCAGCATGGAAGGGAAATTTGTGCTGGCAGGGACGGCACTTACTCACCACAGCTAGGGCAAAGTGTTTTCACCTGGGAAAATCGGTTCCCACTGTACTTCTCAAAGAGTTCAGCTCATGCGGGTGCTGATTTGGAGGTAGAATATTGATACTTAAACCCATGCCTGTTTCCATGTCCTACCAACCCATTCGTCTCCTGCTTATTTCCACTGGCGTGGGGGACCCAGTACAGCTAATCATGTGTGTTCAGCCTCATCAACAAAAGAGTTAATAAGTTTTAATGACAGTCTGTATTACTGGTCATTACCAGTAATGGCATGAAAGCAAGAGGGAACAGGACTTGYGATCGCTCTTCAGGGCTGAAACCACTGAGGCACTGTAACGTGGTACTACCAAGTACCATTTTCAGAGAGAGACACTTCAGAGTACAACTGCTCTTTAATTCCCACAAACATAACTCAGAGCTAATTAAGTTACCTTTTTCCTCTACTGTTCTTTTGTGCTATTGAATAAAAAAAAGAGGGAAAAGATAATTTACTGGAGTATTGAAAGCTCTGTTATCATTAAGATTCATAGCCTCCTGAGAGACTCCAAAGCGCTTTGACACCAATAGAGGCAAGTACAGGTGAAATGCAGCTGTTTCGGGGAAAATTATCATACACAATTCGGGAAAGTTTTACAAAAGAGTGAAGGAAACCTATTCTGCTCTGACACTGGCAAGATCAAGAAGTTTTGAACTAAGCTGTTTCCCTTGTAACTGAGAGGGTTTCAGTAATGAAACTAGTGCTGTCCTAAGCAGGAAAATTGCAAGAGAGTAAAAAAAAGAAAGCTGGAGCTGTGATGCTGAAACTGGAATTCGTGTGAGAACTAGTCATCTATGAACTTTTGTTACCATTTGTGTGTTGTTAGATACTATTATTAATAGGAGTATTTAACATTTATTTATATACCACTGTCAAAATACTATCTTAGAAATTATTATCATAGCATTCTGTAGGAAGCATAAAGAAAACTGATGAATATCTGTTATGAAATATAGTTCGAGTCTGAGGTTTTGTACCATGATTTGATGAACGACTGAGGTGTTTTCCTGAATTCTGAACTGAATAGTGGARTGTCTGAAACTATTCACTGGGTCATGAAGTATTACTGAGATTATCTTAATTATCTGTTCTCTGGTAATTTTACTTTTTAATTTGGTATATGGATTTTACATCACTGTGCATGTCATGCAACCCTGTAGATATAATGTGCATTATTATATTTTTTATATAGTTATATACAATTAATAGTATATTCTAGATACAATATGGAATATAGACAGTTACTAAGAAAGCCTCCAAATGACAACTTTTAAATTACTCAGATYTTACTGCTTCAAAAAACCAACATCCCCTCCAACCCTGTGATTTTATTGCAGGCAAAGTAACATGTGCATCTATGTCACTATAAAGGCTTAGTGAGAAAAGGCACTGTAAGTTTGCTGCAGAATAGCTAAGAACATTGAGCATAGGCTGATAGCTATTCTAAAGTAAGTCTCCAGTAAAATCCATAGTGCTTCTACTCTTCAAGTTTGTATAGAAGTGTTGCTGACACATTAATTATCCTATGATAAAACTAAAAGCAGGTTACCCACAATCTCTTTCCACTGAAAAGTGTAGACTCATGTCCGAAGTCATATTGTATGCTATAAATTGTATGGGGAAACAGAAATATATTTTAGCATTGAATTCTACTGTAATTTTATGCCAAAAAAAGCTCCTGTCAGAGGGATGCCTGTGAGACAGGCCTGTTAGTGGCTGCATATTTAGTTTCCACACGAATTTCTCTATTTTCACTGTAGACACTCATTCCTTAAAGATGGCCTGAAAGAGTTGAATGTCAATGCAAAATTTAAAGTTGATCAATGTCTCCCATTTCATTTAAGAGAGCAARTCTGAATCTGGCTCCCAGCTGAGTACAGAGTGACTTACCCTAGCTTCTACAGGACTAAGAAATTAAAATGTTGTAAGACCAAATTCTCATACTGGCTTTAAATTTAAAAAGCCAATACAAATACATTTGACAGACTCCTAAAACTTCTTTTCCCCCAGTAGTACTTTTAGAAGTAGCATTACCTTTATGAAATGTGMACGGCTGGCCTATAACTGTAAATGCTGTGAGGGCAAAGAAGGATTTTTCAGTACAGCTATAACACAAAAAGTTATTGTTATGTGTGCATGAGTTAACAGCTTTGATTCAGATTAGGATGCCATTAGCATGGCTTCACGCCATCTGCTTAGTGTTATTGCTTTGGAAGCTAACGCTTGGTTAGGCTGAGRCAATAACAGTAGTTCTCTGAAAATCATAAATCCTAGAGTAGAGAAAATGTGATACTCTGTCCTTGGAAGACATTAAAAATATTCATTAGATAATGTATATGTTACTTGCTCTACTTACTACTAAAACATCTTCATTTAGGATCCTCGGGTCAGCACTCTGATAGATACRCTAATCATCAGTGAAAACAAACCCCGGGGGCTTGTTTTCACAGAACTAAGACAACAGGATGGGGGGGTGGCAGTGGCAGCACGTAGCAAATGGGCTGGTCAAAGATCAGGCAGTCACTGTGAAGTTTTCCAGAGAATTGATRCTGAGCTGTGTGTAACTTGGCAATAGCAGTAGAGAAATTCATAGTTGTTGGAAGGATTATGGAGAAATATAAAGCCTGAATCTTTCATCGTGATCATATGCACATGTTGCAAGATTGTTTGCAATGTCTTACACAGTAGTGTCCACCTACTCACATGTAATAGAGATGTCCTGTTGTGTTCTAGGGGAGACCAGGATCCACCTGAAGGCCATTCTGAGGGTCTGGTTTGACAYGCAAGTCTCAGTGGGACATGTGAATATCCATCCCCCATGGGAATAAATCCCTAAAGCCATGTTTGGGAATGAATCCCATCCTAGTGTCTTAGACTTATTCCCAAATATGTCAAACTACTCTGATCTGTAACACACTAYGCAATGTAATTGGCTCCATTGCGAGAACTCCATCTACTGATGATTATCTTTCATTCCCCGGGACTATGCTCATCTAGCCTGCCCTCTTATCTGCTGTTTCAGAACAGCTGTGATGCTACAGACGTTCAGAGCAGAGCCTGGTGTCATATATATTGCTTTGACCTCCCATCATTTGGGCCTTCTATCCCAATGGGAAGTTGGCTAGAGATTTATTTGGTTTATTGCTTTGGTGTATTTTGGTTTCTGAGTTAATACTGTTTTTTCTAGTTACATTTCAGGCTTCTTTTAGTAGAAATTGTGGGGGTGTGACTGAATTCCATTCTGGTGCTGGGTTTACACAGGAGAAATCATGCCTGACCAACCTGACAGCCTACCATGAAACGACCAGCTTGGTAGATGAAGAGAGAGCTGTGATGTTGTTTATCTTGACTTTAGTAAGGCTTTCAACTCTCTTTCTCATAAGACCCTCATAGGCAAACAGATGAMATATGGACTAGATAGGTGGACAGTGAGGTGGACCGAAAACTGGCTGAATTGCCAGGCTGAAAGGGTTACAGTCAATGGCACAAAGTCCAGCTGAAGGCCAGTTGCTAGTGCTGTGCCCCAGAGTTCAATACTGGGGCCAATACTGTTTAATATCTTTGTTAATTACCTGGATGATGGGACAGAGTGCACYCTCAGCGAGTTTGAAGTGGATGTTGACAGATGCACTCTCAAATGTTACAAAACTGGGAGGAGTTTTTGGCACACCAGACAGTTGTGCTGCTGTACAGAGGGACCTCAACAGGCTGGAGAAATGTGCTGACATTTCTCAAGAAGTTCAACAAAGGGAAATGCAGTCCTGCATTTGGGGACAAATAATCCCACGCACCACTGCATGCAAGGGGCCACCCAGCTGGAAGGCAGCTCTGCAGGGAAGGGCCTGGGAGTCCTGGTGGACAACAAGTTGACCAGGAGCTAGCAATGCTAATTTCTTCGCACCCATGGCAAAGAAACCCAACCACCTCCTGGGCTRCTTTAGGCAGAGCATTGCCAGCAGGTTGGGGGAGGTGTCTCTCCTCTCTACTTAGCCCTGGTGCAACACATCTGGAGTGCTGTATCCAGTTCTGGGTTCSCCAGTACAAGAGAAACATAGACATACTGGATGAAGTCCACCACAGGGCCCAAAACATGGTTAAGGGACTAGAGCCRCTGTCATACGAGGAGACACTGAGAGAGCTGGAACTATCAACCTGGAGAGAAGGCTCAGGTAGATCTTATTAATGTGTGTAAGTATCTGATGGGATGGAGTAAAGAAGACAGAGCCAGACTATTCTGAGTGGAGCCCAGTGGTGGGACAAGAGGCAGTGGGCACAAACCGAAACACAGGAGGTTCTGTCTGAGCATAAGAAAAAACCTTTTTACTGTGAGGGTGCTCAAAGACTGGCACAGATTGCCCAGAGAGATTATGCAGTCTCCTTTCTTGGAGAAACTCAAAACCCAGCTGGACATAGTCCTGAGCAACCTGGTCTAGCTTTGAGCCGAGGGGTGGAGTAGATGATATCCAGAGGTGCCTTCTAACCTCAACCATTGTATGATTCTGTGATGCTCATCATGTGAGTGGAGCTAGGAAATGCACTGGAGTCTCCTCTCTGTCTGCCAGTGACAAATCCTTATTACAGTTTTAATTTCTAAGTTCCCAGATTCAGTTTATATATTTGGAATGTCTTTAGCTGGCACTGAAACACATAATTTTAAACTACATGGCAAGAGTTTAATGTTCCTGGTGACATGTAATTGTCAAATGCTTTTTACTTAATTCCAAAACATAATGTGTTAAGACAATGCACCATTAGACAACAACAACCTGACTGTTGGGATAATTAAAGATGCTGAAAACGCTCAAGAAGAAAATTAGTGAAGCGTTCAATGACATTGTAGACCAAACAAATGAATTTTTTGTTTGTGATAATTTTATTATCTTCTAGAAATACTTTTTCTACAACAATCCAATCATAAACTTATTGTGCTTCTAAAATCTGTCTTACAGAAGAAAATTATCCTTTACAGGACATGGATATTTTCAAATATTATTTTATATTATTTCGTTTTATATATTATTATGTATTATATACTATATATTATTATATTATTTTATTTTATATAATATTATATTATTTTAATATATTTTTATATATTATTTATATTMTTTTATTCAAATATTATTTTATCTTGGAATAGTATTTTCTTATTCTATTTGTTCTACATTTTCATATCAGATATTTAGTAGCTATTTGATGTACAAACTTAAGGTTTGGTTCTGGATGTTTAGTTAATAAAGCAACTCGTGCTAAACATCTGTTGCATTGCTATTGTCAATGTGTCACTTTGTGCTTTTCAGCATTTCAGAGAGAAGGGCTGTGCTAATTAATGGCTGCTGTAGAGCACTCCCTTGTTTCTGAAGACAATAACCCCTCCAGCCCACCTGCTTAGCAGATCACAAGCACAGATGCCAAGATGAAACCATAGGCAGTGTTAGAGTTGGAGTCTTTTCTTAGTCTTTGTTGTTGTAGGTAGAAAGACAGCGAGAGGCAGGGTAGCTAGATACGAGTTGCTCTGGCAGCCAGGAAACTTACTCTGTTAGTTGGACATTGGTTCTGCTCCTGCCTTGGCCGCTTAGGTGCTGCCTGGCACTGGGGCTGTTGCCTCATTTCCTTGTAACTTGTAAAATTGTGATTCTGGCACTGAGGTGAACATCACAGCCGTTACAATAAAAGTGCTAGTAAACTTTGTTTTACCTGAAAAAGAAGTGTTTTTTTGAACTACTTTCCTTTTCCTAAAGGATGTTCCAGAACAGAGGGGGCATCTGCATTTGATTGAAAGGATGTTCTATTTTCATTTCTGRAAACCTAAAAATTCAAATTTTGAAATGTTTCTTTATTTTTTTTATATTTCTCTATTTCTTACTGTCATTTAATGCAGTTGAGTGAAAAGATAGCTCTTGGTTTGTATTTCTTCTTCCCCTTAGTTACTTTACACAACATTTCCAGTGAGTTTCCCTCTCAGTTGCCACAACTGTTTAAAATGTTTATTTTTGTCATATGGGTGAAGCCAATAGGTTATGAGGTGAGGAATAACAAGGAGATTGATGATTAGCATTATGTGAGCAGTTGACAAAGACTTCTCAGGAGATGCAGAGGTTGTTAGTTTGTCACATTGGAAGAAGGACKTAACTCTGGGCCTGAAATACTGTGAAAAGGGGCTAGGCACCCCAGTAAAAAAAAGACATACAGATTTTGATGAAGCAGGAGGTGTCTAAGTGCCTCCTTTAAAACAAACAAACAAACAAACAAGCAAATATTTTTCTGGTAAATTTAAAGTTTGGTAATACTGGTGACAGAAATGACACAAACGCAGCATTGTTCTCGATGACTCTTATTTGTGCCACCGACTGCGTGTTCGCTATCCTCCCTCCCTGTGTGCCTCCCAGCTCCACAGTCACACCACTTTGCAGTACCTGGCTGGTTGATTTTCTCTTGCTCTTCCCAGTCCACTGCCCCAAACCAGCTGGCAAAATCTTCTTCTTGGTCCCTCTGTCTTGCCTGTCTCTGTTTCCTAGGCTCAGCCTGCCAAGCAGGAATTGAGACCAACAGCCAGCATTTTGAACTGGTTTGCCATCCAAGAGTAGGTTYTGAGCTGTGTTTCCACATTTTTATCCCGTCACTGGACAGATCCCATCGCCTTGCAAGCCACTCGTCCCTGCACCTTCTGTCAAAGGCTACTACCACCATTGCCACCGCTGTTTGCTTTGCCGCCTTCTCAAGTGGATTTCTGAAAAGGAGCACGCTTGCTATATATGGCAGAGAGGGAAGAGGGATTTAAGCTGGATCATTTCGTAGATCTGGTTAAGAGCACGACCACATGAACTGTCAGACTGATGTGGCACCAGCTGAGACAACCTCTGCAAGACAGTGGGGGACGCTTAAGAGGTGGTAACTTCTTAAGCTGGGCCTGCTGTTGCCAAATAGTAGCATGTGGCCACAGGCAGCACACTTGTTCACGAATATGCTGGAAAGCAAGGGAAGGAATAAAGAAGGGGAAAGAAAGAACCAATATGGAAGTGTTGGAGTGATCTGAAATGGGGCACAGTTTTGTCCTAGTAATACCTACACCATGGGCTGAATGTGAGCAGCCTTTGATTTGAAAATATGAAAGGAATAGGTTAGTATTAATTAGAAGCATAAATGATTTTGTTTTTTCTGCCCCATGCTTTAATAAGTCTTAAAATTACTGTTACCATAGTGTGTAGTTTAATGATTTTCACTTGAAATTGTGAATTTCTTTTTTCCTCAGRCTTTTCTCACGTTTCTTTTTTTTCTGAACTGTCACTAAAATCTTTTTGGGAAAAACAATGAGGAGGAACAAATAGAACTGAGGCAGCTGGAAATGCAAACATACAGAAGCAACTTCTCTGAAAACTGTCTCCTGATTTTTAAGGAGGGCGGCTTTGTTGCCTCGATATTAGTAACACTTCTCCAATGGCATTTGCCTTAAGAGAAATGAAGGTCGAATAATTATTGTAGTAGTTATTTTATTTACTAACCCTGCTCATAAAAAATACTTTTGGCAGAATGCAGAGCAAACTAAATTCCTCGTGAATACTTTTTTTTTGGAGAAGAGGTAATGCGTGGAACTCTGCTTTTTTTCTGATTTTCTATTTGTCCTGCTTATTTAATTTTCTTTTGCTGAACCAGGGATTTTCAATCTTTCTTGATCTGTGAAATCCTAAAGAATGCAATAGTAGGCTCAGTAGGGCAAATTTACTGCTAGGAATGAACTGCTTTTGTAATTACCCGTTGCAGCTCTCTTAAAAATCTCTGTGGATTCTCAGATTGATCTATGGATCGTAAATTGAAAGTCACAATGGCAAAGAGAATGTAGCCTCTTTTGAAAGCAAGTATTTTAAATACAGTGCTTTCTTCAGAAGACAGATTCTTGCCTTCCTTAGTGTCTGCATAGTGTTGTAGAATATTAACTTTAGGAGCCAAGATCTTAGTTGAAATCCTATAAGCATTTAATCTTCGTTTCAACATCTGAGCTCAGTTGCATAATCACTTATAACAAATTACCCACAAAATACCTTGGATTACTCTCTAGAGCTCTAATACTCAAACCATGAACTCATAAATTTCAACTTTTAGGAGTATTCCCCTGACAAACCTTATATAAATAAAGGGTTTTTAGAAGCTTTAAATGAAAATTCATCATAAAAAATAAATATACAGTAGTCCAAACTCCATTTCAGTGACTTCTTGCCAAAACATAAGTCTGTTTTGGGATGGACTAAACCCAGTGTTTTAGGAAAGATGGGTAAGGATCGTAGAGTACCAACTCAGAACTTTTATTTCTTGGTAAGGCTGGATGGGGAGCGYAGCTTCTGGAAGGTGTTGCTTTGTGATTATTTGTTTATAATTTGGTTTTGTTCTGTATCAGACCTGCCTCATCTGCTATGAGAATCCAGGTAAATTAGGATTTGCAAGCAACACTTAATACCCCACTTGTGCCTCCAGCCTTTCAGGTAAATATTTGGGACCTCTATTAGTGTGTAGGTCTTTAGCATATAATAATATCTGACAAACAAGGGGACTTTTCCTCTTCTGTTTTGCACCCTGTATTTGTTTCATCCAACAAATGGGTGGGTTTAAAACACTAGCGATTCAGAATAGCTGAGCGGTCGCAGTGCAGCGGTGAGGGTGGGAACAACAGATGTGTGATCAGATGGGGTCCCTGCTTCTGTCAGTCCGGCACTGTATGTGGCTCCTAAATAGAGATCCCCACGTAGTCTCCTCCCTGCCATGGAACTGTTGAGTAGCATTCGCTGGCTAGGGTGTGATCAGGTATCCCATTTCACATGTAACTGTTCTGGCAAAAAAATATTACTTCCCCTCACTGCTTGTCACCACCCATTTGGCAGAAATTATTGCCCCTGCACAGACAGCGTAGCTACCAGAAGTGTCCAGGCATCTGGTTCTGATGAATTCACCATAGGAGCAGAAGTAGTCCATGAAGATGACCTGGGCAATCCTGGCTGGCAGGTCGGTGGGCAGTGGTAAGCAGCAGGAGATAGTAATATATTGCATTATTAAACCTGAATGATGTTATATGGCCATGTCTGTAGAGTGCTTCAGTAATGTAATAAAACAGAAGTAATTTCCAAAAGGGCAAAACCTCAAAACTCCATGTGATTTGGTAGTTTAAAGGGTGGTATTCAACAATTTCCGTTATATTCCTCAACAATATTAAATCCTTCAGTATAATCACTGCAAAATTTTTTGTTTACTCTCCTCTGTGGCCTCTCAARTGAAACAACCTTATTTTTCCCTGCAGTCTGCCAACCTGCTCCCCATTTTCTCCATCAAGTTATTAATAAATATTCTAATACTAGGTGCCCTGGTGTCTGAACTCTCCATTAACCTCTCTCCCCTCTGAGAATAATCTGTTCTCTAATCCTTTGTTTCCTATTACTTCATCAGTCATTTTTAAATCTATGAAAGCATCTAATAACCTTCCATCAGATTTTCTAGAACAGAAATGGAGGGKTTTTTTCTCGTTAAGAGTATAAGGATCAGTTTGGACTTCCTCTAGTAAAATCTGTGTGAACAGGTACTGCACGGGTGATTTTCCTGTCTGCAGCAGAAGTAGCTTAGAAGATCCCCTGCTCTTAGATGTACTCATTGGCTTGGTACAGGGTCATCCTAAAAATTCTCGTAAGCGCAGAAATAGCTTCCCAGTAACACGATCAGTGTCTTTAAAGAAGACGAAAAATCACCAGCCTCTACGAGGTGTGCTGGGTGTTATGCCCAAGAATCGAGGTAGGCTTGTGATAGCAGTTTCTGTGACCTGGCATTCTCACGTGTCTGTACAAGTGGCCACGAGCCCCATCCACGAGCAGCCCATACGCCAGAGGCGATGYGACAGCGACTCTGATCAGTTCAGCAAAATGTCTGGAGGCAGACATTGATGATTTGGATTTTGTACTAGCTTTTTTTTCTCACCCCGTCTCCAAGGTGGCTGCTGGCTTTTGAAAGGTAACCTGGAAAAAAAAATCAGAAAGATTTGCTGGGCCGAAAAGCTGCTTTTAGGGGAATTGGTCAGAGTAGCTACAACAATTCGGAGGAGGAATAGGCTTTGCACGGCACAAAATTGTACACTGCCCCAGCAGAAGTGATTTTGAGGGGGAACAAGTAGGACTGAGGAAGAGGGACCTCCTTGGGGACAGGCTGGGCCATGGGCCCACGGGTTGGGTCAGGATCAGCAGAGCCCATGTCCGGGCAAGAGYGATTTGAGAGCTGTCCCTGGCTCAAGGCGGCCGGCGGAGTTGGGGCCRGCAGTTGCTGCAGGCGAGGGGCCGGTGCGGCCATGCCACACGGCAGCCGGGGCCRCCCGGGCCGGCCCTCCGGGGACCTGCCTGCAAGGGGAAGCCTTTAGCCGGGTCTTGTGCAGGGCTGAGGCACATCTAAGAAAACGTCCTGACTGCCTTCTGGTATGTCTTTTCTTCTGATTATTTTCTGCCATAAAACATATTTACTACTCTTCCTACATCTCCCAATGAGTATCAGTTATGTAGATCAGAAAATAAAAAGGGTTTTCTAGTAGAYATTTATAGTATACCAATATAACTGCTTCTACCCTGCGCATTGCATTAGTACGGCTACTTTTTTTCAGGGAAAAAGCCCACTGCTGTTATCAAAATCCTTACACTAAGAGATGCCTCGCAGCACTTGCTGTATGTCAGGAGAAACCAAAGGACGATCCTGACCCATCACAYTACTTCTGTCAAAACTGCTATCAGACCCGTGTTTCCCCCTTAGTACACAGCTGTATTTGCAACACAGCTGGATTCACGGAGCCCATGTCTAGGTTATTCAAACACCCTCTCCCTAATGAAGATCTTTTYGTCCTCTTATTTTCCTTTTTAAGAGTACAAATCCCTGCCCTTTCTTTTCTGCACCAGCCCCTCGGGGTTTGCAGGGCCCCACTGCCGCTGTATGCACGGGTGCCCTGGGAAAGGCTGGGTCTGCAATAGCGAATACCTGAGGTAAATGGCTGGAGTAGGGAYGAAGATGCTCAGGTTTTGTCAACCTGAAATAGCTTTTTCCTGCTGCAAAAGGGTTATTATAGAATGAAGAATGCTGTTTTCCTCCTTTAAAAGCTGCCCATAAAACAGGGGCGGTGGCAGGAGAGGAGAGCGGAAACCTCCTTTAGGAAGGTGAGAGAATGGGTGGATTTTTTTGGTGGTTTTTTTTTTGAAAAAGCTTTTGTCACACTGTCATACTGTAAACACCAAAGCAAATGGTAGCAGAAGTCGCCATAGCAACAAAACCTTGGTCAGTGAAAGACTTTCCAAGAAGTGGTGATTATGTCCTTCAGGTAGCAGAGGATAAGACCTCATTATATTCAACCTTTGAATACTTTAATTTGCACTGTGCTTTAAGGGAAAAGGCAAAATTAGGAAGGAAAACAATGAACAGGAGTGCCTTTGTTCTTCTCTGGGGTGGATGGTGGAGTATAAYAATAAAAGCAACAATAATCCTGTCGCCATCCTTCGGGGTGGATGGTGGAGTATAATAATACAAGCAACAATAATCCTGTTGCCATCCTTCCACCCCAGAAAAAGAAAAAAGGATAAGCATTCCCTGATCCTTTTTTAAGTTTATAAAAGATTAATTACTCTTTAGTGATGGTGGTAACATTCTTCCTTCCTTCTAGCCCTCTAACCCCAAATTAAGGCCTTTYGAAAGCAGCAAAATATTGAAAAATATTTTAACCGAGAAGTGGTTAAGCTTCCCCCCCAGCACAGGTGCCAAAGGACAAGGGAGCCCTTTTCTGCTGAGCCGGGTACCAGGAGGGTGTCCTCCTGCTGCCGCAGGGCAAAAGGTCCAGGCTGGAATCTGAAGCACCTCAAGGCTTTGGGGAACCYGCTGGAAAGCTGAGGGTGTACTAGTTTTTCGGTATAACAACGCCTCAGGCTGACTTTGCTACAGTCCTTGAGAGGCTGAGCTCTCCTCCAGAACAGCTGGACTTGGATGCTCTCAAAAAATGTGAAAAATGAGCCAATAACACACAACTCTGTTGTYGCCTGATAATGCTCTGAAGAGTAAGGTAGTGTATTTGGTGTGTTTAAAACCCAGAGCAGCAAGAAGCTTGGTCACAAGTGGTTTGTAATCAGYCTTTTTAGGACCTGAGTTATGTTTATACATAACCCTGTGGCAGAAAGGTTGTTTGAATGGATTCCCAGAGAAGATGGGACGACCTAGTAATAGTCATATTTAGCACCCATCAAGAGAAATTATTTTAAATTTCCTATTGGAAATATTCTTCATGAACATTTGAGTTTTTGAGAGGAAAATGAATTTGTATTTTAAAACTTTACTTTTAGCCAGCTTGAGAAAAGAGGATTTGGGGCCTGACTACTAGCTGCTAACTAGCATGCCAAAAGCAAATAGTTTTAAGAAACCCTTAAGACCCCCAAAACTAACAGAGCTGACATTCTGTAACATTTTGACTTAAAACAATAGGTTTTGGTATTTGATGCAAGACTACCGGACTTTGTGGATTTCTTCCGCTTTCTTCAGCTCTATTAATCACGTCCAGACRCAAGTATGAATTCAAAACAAAGGCAGGCTTAATCTTTTAGGAGACTAGACAAATGCTTAGAAAGAACATCGGCTTAATTGACTTTTCTTTTACTAAATACATTTTGAAATTCTCCTCTTTTGTGATATGGCTTGTCSCATTGCTTTTTATATCAGGCAGTCTCTGAATGGTACTTTCATTTTCCGATAAYTCAAAATCAAGATCTTCCTAGTGGGACCACAGCAATAAATTGTACAGCCTGGAAGCACAGTGCTTGTTCTGATAAGAGGTTACAAAACTGGTATCTTCTACCTCCATAGAACAATTCCCATTTTTTCTTCAGATTTATCATTTGACTTTTGCATTGGCTTTTTTAACACTGTTGGTCTCTGAGGGCTAATACAGCTAATACTGAGTGCAGTTCCTAACTTATATGGCCTAATTTATATGTGTAATGTAATTTGGGTTATTCATCTACAAAAAATGATTAATGTTGTATAGTCGTTTTCATCCGTGGACGCTCACTGAGCTCAAACAGGTCAGCTAAAGCCTTGCATAGACCCACAGGACTTTTGTTGCTCTTCCGTATGGCATATATGTGATTGTAAATGTCTCTATAGAGAGACAGTGGAGTGTCTGTGATGAAGTTCCTCTTTGTTGGTAARCACAATGTGATTTTAACAGAAATCAGAGAAGCCCTGCGAAGTCAGTACTTGGATGTCATTTTCACAGAGATGATACTTTTTATACCATTTGCGGGAAAGTTACCAGAAATAGCACTGTTTGGGTAGGGAGCCCAGGGAGCTACGCAAACCTTTTGATTTTATCAACAAATAGAAAAGCTGTAGTCTCCTGTGGCTTGTAAAAGCATGAGCAGGAAGAAGTCAAATGTGGTGCCATAGTTAGGACTCTGAAAATAGGTTAAAGGTTAAAGGTCAATAACAATAACAATAATAATCTTCAGCATTTTTATTGACCTGGCTGCATACAAAGCTGGATACATATTTTGACCTTCTTTTACCTATTTTAATGAATAAAGAATATGTGGGTTACTGGCAGAACAAACCCAAAATCTCTAGGTGCACAGTAAGCCCATAGCAAGAGAGCAGCTGGCTAATGTAGTTTGGCACGTTTCCTTCCCTGCCCATCAGCTCTTTTGGCTTATGTTTACGTAGTAGACCACAGCCGTCTCTACATCAGATATCTTAAAGAATAGATAGATAACAGAAATATTTTGGGAAATTATTTGGCTTGACATTGTTGAGATGTCAAGGAAACTTGGCACAGCTGTTGTGGAGGCTGAAAATATGCAGAAGTGAGAATCTGCTGGTTGGAAAACTCCAAGGAAAAGAAAGCAGCCTGGGAGATGACAAGATGGGTCTGTGCTTATTTGTCATCTGTCAGGGCCATAATCTTGGTTTATGTATAGAATTTGTTAATTAGAGCTGTAATGAACTGTTCAGTTCACTTTGTTCGTGTACTAGCTTGCAGACTTAGGGACAAAAGCCAGTGCCTGAAGACCCAGGGGACTAATTAAGTACACAATGTTTCAAGTAATTAACATCCTAGTCAGATGTTTTCAGCGACAGTAACTATATTAGGCTGTCATTGCCCTGCCCTAGAGCACCCTCAGGCCAGGTTTTTTAAAAACTCTTATTCTGTAATCTATTTTATCTGTTAACCCACACAAATGTCAGGGATTCTTTAATAAATTTATAAATTAAGTCTTTAGCAAAACTTGTTCTTTCCAAAGAAGTCATTGTAATGATGAGATGACCCAAGCTGTGATCCTTAAAATCAATTATTTGTGTATCAATTTAAACTAAATAGACCTATTGGCAGAAGAGATTTTTGCAGAGGGGTGATGCTGGGCTTTTGTACTGCTTACGGATTATGTTGTATGTGTAGATTAAAAGACCAGTTAAGACACCTTGTTGCATATTGACAATTGCATTCCCATGCAGTACAACTGAACTATGAGCTTTAGTAAAACGTGGCAGCCTAAAGCCCAGTGACATTCAAAARTATGCATCTGCTTTTTAAATAAGCAGCAAGTTATCAAAGGAATTTCTAATCTGGAAGAACAGATCAGATCAATCTTTACAAAAGTGTCCAAAAGTAACAAAAGGTAAAATAATTCAGCGCTGGTAACAACACTTCATTCCTAGTGAGTTAGTTCCTTTAAGCATTATGAGATGATATCAAGAAGGCATTGCTTCATGACTTGTTAGTTGAGGTCAGTTTATCAGTGTGTTTGCTTAACCTTCTGGATTAACTACTCAGACTGATAGGCTGAGATSTCTACATCTTCCCTTCCCTTTTTAGTCAGCAGTGGACTTTCTGATTTCAGAAAGCCTTCTGTGAAAGTTTATGGGTAATTTTCATGATTTTGCAGTCTTGGAAGGGATATAAGTGACTATTTGTTACCTTGTGTGGTGGGTTGACCCTGGCTGGATGCCAAGTGCCCACCAAGCCGCTCTATCGCTCCCCTGCTCAGCTGGACAGGGGAGGGAAAATATAACGAAAGGCTCATGGGTCGAGATAAGGACAGGGAGAGATCACTCACCAATTACTGTCACGGGCAAAACAGACTTGACTTGGGGAATTTAGTTTAATTTATTACCAATCAAATCAGAGTAGGGTAATGAGAAATTAAAACTAAATCTTAAAGCACCTTCCCCCCACCCTTCCCTTCTTCCCGGRCTCAACTTCATACCCGAATTCTCTGCCTCCTCCCTCCGAGCAGAGCAGGGGGATGGGGAATGGGGGTTGCCATCAGTTCATCACACGTTGTCTCTGCTGCTCCTTCCTCCTCACACCCTTCCCCTGCTCCAGCGTGGGGTCCCTCCCATGGGAGACAGTCCTCCACGAACTTCTCCAATGTGAGTCCTTCCCATGGGCTGCAGTTCTTCAYGAACTGCTCCAGCGTGGGTCCCTTCCATGGGGTGCAGTCCTTCAGGAACAGACTGCTCCAGCGTGGGTSCCCCAYGGGGTCACAAGTCCTGCCAGCAAACCTGCTCCAGCCTGSGCTTCTGTCTCCATGGGGCCACAAGTCTTGCCAGGAGCCTGCTCCAGCRCGGGCTTCCCACAGGGTCACAGCCTTCTTTGGGCATCCACCTGCTCCGGTGTGGGGTCCTCCATGGGCTGCAGGTGGATATCTGCTCCACCATTAACCTCCATGGGCTGCAGGGGGACAGCCTGCCTCACCATGGTCTTCACCACGGGCTGCAGGGGAATCTCTGCTCYGGTGCCTGGAGCACCTCCTGCCCTCCTTCACTGACCTTGGTGTCTGCAGGGCTGTTTCTCTCATGTATTCTCACTCCTCTCTCCGGCTGCAATTGCACAGGTTTTTTTTGTCCCCCCTTCTTAAATATGTTGTCACAAAGGTGCTACAACTGTCGCTGATGGGCTCGACCTTGGCCAGCGGTGGGTCTGTCTTGGAGCCAGCTGGCACTGGCTCTGTCGGACATGGGGGAAGCTTCTAGCAGCTCCTCACAGAAGCCCGTACCCCCCCCGCTACCAAACCCTTGCCACACAAACCCAATACACCTTGGGTCCCCAGACTGAGTATAGCTCTGCTTGTTCCTGGTACTTTTACTGGTTATATTAAGTGGAGGATTCAGGATGTGGCACCTTTGTTTTGTCCAGGTGTTATCAAAATTYACAACCAGCCCTTACTGGTTGTAGCTAGCAAGTAGCAGGCTTGTGCCTGAGAGTGCAAAAGTTCAGTTTTAGAGATTCACCCRCACCCACTCACATACAGAGAATCATCAGCTGCCTGTCAGCATTCACAATTTAAGTTATTTTTCGTCTACCACAAGGGCCAAGTCCTGAAGCAGCACGGTACTACAGCGTACAGAACTTGGCTCCGATCTCTCCTATACGTGACTTGTATCACCATAAATCAGCCTTGCAGAGACTTATAATATAATATGACTGAGGCTGCTGTAAARTGTACTCATCATAGCTCTTGGTAATAACTCCCATGTGTGCTTCACTAACATCATTGTCAAGAATCCTCAGAGCAGAGGTGACTGGGAAGCAGCAGAGCCCACCGGAGGGCACGGTCTCGGGTGGGCTTGTGGTCGTGGGGTGTATTTTTGTGAAAGTTTTCTTTAACTATGGCAGCATAGGCCTCTTTTTTTATGTTAGGTATTTGCAAGCGTTTGCCTATTTAATTTCTACAGAGAACAGGTTCCCTAGGTGTCTTTATTAATGTTTGATTTCCACACAGTCTGAACCTACATATAGTTATATTTTCTACCCTTCCTTCAGAATCAGCGAATAATGAACTTTAATTTGCCACGGTTTAAATGCATTGGCTGAAGCGGTAGTGCCTTCTATCCTCTTTTCCCAGATTGTCCCAATTAGAAAAGAACCCAACTGTATCCTGTACTCARTCGTAAGTTTTATTCCTTGGATGTAATTTCACAACAAATACGATTGCTGTGAAGTAGCAGTCCAATCAATGTTCCTCACTATCTTCCTTTATATTTGCTTCTTTATAGCGATAAATAACCTTCAGAAAGGAAGAACTGCTACACAAATGGAACAGTAGGGATTTGGAAGGGGTATCCCAAAAGTTTTATTTTCTTTTCCTTGCTGTTTAAATTTGTTGGTACAGACACATTTATGCGAGCCACTGAGTTTAAAATACATGCATGCATGTGCATTTCTGAGATATACAGCTAATTTGTCTCATTGGAAATACTTTTGCAGTTAAGATAACAGAGTTTAAATTTCTCTTGAGGCGTGAGGCCTGCCGCTCCTCTGTAGTTCACGAGGATAAGCTTGACAGATGACCTTGTTTGTATGCAAATTAGTTACTTTAAATACATTTTATCTTTTATTTAGACTTACTGTACTGGGGAGCTAATGGCCAATAGAGAGCAAACTCTTAAGTACATTTTAAACTGTTTTGTCCTGCCACACCTGATAAATTAAACTAATCCTTATTAGAATACATTGTATCATTAACATCTCTTCCAATTTTAATTTATTATGGACAGAAGAAATTGCACTCGTGTCCCAGTTTTTCTGTTATTCATTGTGGGAACTAATAATTTAAAAGAAAGCCTTCTCAGAGCTTAGGCAGACATAAATGGGCATGGGGACAGGGAGAGGTTATAGGAAATGTGGCTAGGGAGTCCCTCCAACAGCTGGCAAAGCTGCGTGGTTGACGTGCATGGTGTAAGTAGATGCTCTGTGAAAGTCAGAATAAATTTTCCACTGACTTTAGGGTCAGGATTGCACCCTTTATTGTTCAAGAAAACAAGAAAATTAAGAGCTAATCCTCTACAGTTATTTATGTGAAGTTGTAATCAGCTAGCTAAAAAATATCAGAACTCCTTTTGTCTGCTCGAGGACAGATACTATCACTGAAACAAAAGGCTGGAAGTGTCTTCCCATTCTCTCAAGTCCAGGCAACCGTATTTTACAATCTCATCTCTACCTATAAATGAGCTTTTTACTTTTCTCTTTTTCTTTTTTGGGTCCCACTGATCCTAACGGGTGGTTATTCATGGAACTCTGTGCTCTGATTTGGCAGGTTGTATTTCTACCAACAGGATAGTATCCTCAGAATCAGCAATTCTGCTTTTATAAAGGCACCGAAGATTTTTAAGGAAGTTTAAAATGCCCCAGACATGTCTTTGCTGTACCTCAATATTACTGCCAGACAAGATAGCAATATCAGTCAGATCTTTCTTAAAGCCCTGGCATGAAAAATACTGAATGACAGCAAGGGAGACAATCTCTGTTTAAGAAACAGTTGAGTTCATCTCTTGATTTCTTGCATATCTGAAAGTGAGATCTGCTTGTACGATGATGTATAGACATGCATTGAAATGAATTTTTTAATTTAAAGCGATAACTTATAATTGTCGTGTCAAATAAATGCTCAGATGATGCTGAGAAACAATCCTGATTCAGGCTTCCTTCCCCCCTGATAGACTTCTCCTGTGGCCTGAATGTATTTCATCAGATTCCTCCTTGCTTTTGACATGTTTGTATCACTTGGCATTTTTATGAGCCATAATTTATTTTCCTCTTAAAAATAGCTTGTTCATCACTCTCTGATTTCTCCTGCTACTTTGTAATACTCTTACTGATAAATCTGTTCATTTTGCCTGTGTTAGAGATGCAAGGATATTTACAGCAGCCACATTTTTAAATGGTSTTTCATTTAAATTGTTTATGAGTCGGGGGAAGGTCTCGGCCCTTTACCTTTATTTGACRTATTTGTCCTGTAGTGCCTAAATGCCAAGAAGATGAGCCCTATTATGTTAGGTTCTGTACAAGGAAAAGTAACTGTAGTCCCTTGATCCATCTGTAAGGCAAAGTAGGGAGAAGAGGGAAGCCAGCAAGGTGGGTCTGGTAAAGGAAATAGTAGTAGAAACAGAATAACAAATGCATATACTAATAGTTTTGCAATGGGAAATACCAGTGAAGTAAGGAACCCTCCCCAAAGTAGAATATGATTTCAAAAGCACTTGATAGAGAATGGTTTTGCTTCTCCTATCCAGAGACCTTCAGATTTGTAGTGGCTTGGCTACAATTCAGAGCTATTTCTCACAGCTAGAAATAGTACCAATAACCTCCAGGATAGCACRGTCCCTGTAAAGCCATGATTGGAAGGTGTGTTTTTTTCACAAGGCATGTACTGTTTTAAAGCTTTCAATGCCACTCCAGYTTGAATTAAATAGGTCAGTTCATTTTAATTATTGATTCCTTACAGAGTACTATCACAACTTAAATAGTCACAAATTTCCTATGGAATTCTTTTTTGTTTTCTGGCTATAGCCTCTGCAGGCCTGAGACTGCATACCAGTCAATGGATAAACCAAGGTCAAATGTGGTAAGGAAAATAGAAGRTGCTGTTCAACAGGGACAAATGCAAAGTATTATACTTGGGCAGAAATAATGACCCACAGRAATTTAGGTTGGGAAACTTCTGGTATGAAACAGTTGTGTAAAAGAGGATCTGTGGATTACAGTAGATCACAAGCAGGAGTTACATCCATGAGATAAAAGTTACTCAGAAGAGGGCAAATATGATCTGGTGTTGCAGAAAGAGAAGCGTGACCTGCAAAATAGGTGAAGTATTTACTTGCGTTCAGCACTAGGCAAGTTTCACATGGAGAAGTGCCTGGTTTTGGACATGACACTTCAAGAAAGATGTCGTTTGACTGAGGACAGTCTAGTATAGAGCAATGTGATCAGTCAGAGGTTGGAAAGGATGACTTAAAGAGAAAGTGTGAATGAGATCAGGTAGCCTGAAGAAAGACTGAAGAAGGATATGATGGAATCTAAGGTATGTAAGARGCTGTTGTAAAGGAAAGAGAGTAATAGTTTTCAGTGTTTGCASTAGAATAGACAGGAAATAGTTGGCTTCAATTGCAAAACAGATGACTTGGACTTGGTATTAGAGCATACTGGTACTGCAAGAAGGCTAAGTGTTCGCAGCTTCTAAATGGGTATAATACCTGAATAATCAGGACAGCTGGAAACTTCTCCTTGATGTTATTTTCTTTTTCTTCAATGTCAGTAAATACTTTCAAAGTATAACACCTTATTTAGCCAGCAAGGGTATGTAATAAAAAGAAACTGGATTTTCTTACCCAGAGTCTGAACTCACATTAACTTCCCCACAGCGCTTATTGCAGCCTGCATCAACCGCATCAGGGAAGTGGAGCCCGGAGACTATAATCAGTCAACAATGCACAGGCCATTGCACATGCATATGCTATAGGGCAGCCATAAAGTAAACAGCGCGCTGGGCTTTAAAGCTGCCTCAGGAAAGAAAGTAACAAATCGATTCAAGAGTTAGCTCATCAAGGAGACGCACTCCCTCGTGCTTTCCACCCGGCAGTCCGAACCACCAGGACTAGAGTCTTCATTAAGGGAACACCAAACTCTCTGTGATCGTTTCCCAGGTAATAACCAGCAATTTGTTTCACAGGCTCACAGAGTAGCTGGGGTCGGAAGGGACCTCTGAGACCGTCTAGTCCATCCGCCCTGTTCARGCGGCGTCAGCTGGAGCAGGCTGCCCAGGATGGTGTTTGTTTTGMTATTTTATGTAAATTAAAGTACATTTCAGAGTGTACGTTTCCTTTAACTCAGAGAAGGAGCACCAGCTAGCTACGGGGGGGGCAGCATGTTCTCAATTTTCATTGTAGTCACAGAAAGTAAAGGATGTTTGCCATATTTAGGATGAGACTCCTTGTCAGGAGGGGATTGTATGATGTAGCCCATTATTTTTGCTTGAGTGTATTTTCAATGGAACRTAGTGGGTAGACAATTCCCTCTGCTGCTATCTGTGTGTCCCCAGAGCAACTACTACAAGATCAATGGGAATATTTCAAAAATTAAATTCTCAGTCATAGAGTTAACCATAGTGAACTTTGAAGCAGCTGAAGTTTTGGTTTTATTAACATGCTAGCTTGTACAAAGAGGTGATTTTCACAGTTTTTCAAATATCTTCTTAGAATTGTTTCTTAAGCAGCAATGTTTTCTACCCTTGTTTTGCAGTTAAACAAAACGTTTGGCCATCGGTCCTCGAAACTCTTATGGCAATTTTGTCTGAATTATGTCAGGAAGTGATGAGCAATTCAGGAAGAAGTCTTATTCTGCTAACTGGAATATCATTTTTAGAGACAAAAATGCATTAGACTAACAACAGAGGAGAAGAAACATGGAATGACTGCGATGTGTATTAATCTAATATATGCAGAAACTGGAATGAAACTGTCCAACTGACATGAGTGGAAATGTCACTGTTACATCATAAATATTTAACCTGTCACTCAAATGATAAGCAGACACTCTGAACTTGTTATTTGGATCTATGTATCTGCAGAGAGGAATCTGCTGTAAATTTTTTTCGACTCTTTTTCAGATTTGTAGTATTTTCACTTCCACTTCTAGAAGAGCTCTCTTCTGATACTCGCTGGCACATTTGACTAGCATGTTTATGTGCAAATTTATTCCTTTCTGAACCAAGCAGGGTTCAGAAAGGCCGAGCCCAGAGAGTTGTGGTGAATGGGGTCAAATCCGGTTGGCGGCCGGTCACAAGCGGTGTTCCCCAGGGCTCAGTTTTGGGGCCGGTCTTGTTTAATATCTTTTTCAATCGAGGGGACGAGGGGATCGAGTGCACCCTCAGTAAGTTTGCAGATGACACGAAGCTGGGCGGCAGTGTTGATCTGCCTGGGGGTAGGAAGGCTCTGCAGAGGGATCTGGACAGGCTGGATCGATGGGCCGAGGCCAATTGCATGAGGTTCAACAAGGCCAAGTGCCGGGTCCTGCACTTGGGTCACAACAACCCCAGGCAACGCTACAGGCTTGGGGAAGAGTGGCTGGAAAGCTGCCTGGCGGAAAAGGACCTGGGGATGCTGGTCGACAGCCGGCTGAMCATGAGCCGGCAGTGTGYCCAGGTGGCCAAGAAGGCCAACGGCATCCTGGCCTGTGTCAGGAATAGTGTGGCCAGCAGGAGTAGGGAGGTGATCGTGCCCCTGTACTCGGCACTGGTGAGGCCGCASCTCGAATACTGTGTTCAGTTTTGGGCCTCTCACTACAAGAAGGACATTGAGGTGCTGGAGCGTGTCCAGAGAAGGGCAAAGAAGCTGGTGAAGGGTCTGGAGAACAGGTCTTATGAGGAACGGCTGAAGGAGCTGGGGTTGTTTAGCCTGGAGAAAAGGAGGCTGAGGGGAGACCTTATCGCTCTCCACAACTACCTGAAAGGAGGCTGTAGTGAGGCGGGTGTTGGTCTCTTCTCCCAAGTAACTAGCGACAGGACAAGAGGAAATGGCCTCAAGTTGTGCCAGGGAAGGTTTAGATTGGATATTAGGAAAAATTTCTTCACCGAAAGGGTAGTCAAGCATTGGAACAGGCTGCCCAGGGAAGTGGTGGAGTCACCATCCCTGGAGGTGTTCAAAAAACGTGTGGATGTGACGCTTCAGGTTTGGACATGGTTTAGTGGGCATCGGTACTGGGTTGACGGTTGGACTCGATGATCTTAGAGGTCTTTTCCAATCTTAATGATTCTATGATTCTATGATTCTACTCTGCTAAGTCATTATACTGGACTTGCTGACTACCCAACAGGTGTTCCCCATACTAACTCAGAACTGTGTCTGCAAGCTCACCTCACCAGCATTTTACCCATGCCGGAGCAGCAGGGTCAGCGAGCACTGGGAGACGGAGTTGGATTCTCCTCCCTCTTACGAATCACCAGTGCAAAAAATACAGCTATGAATCTGTCTCTGTAGTGCAATGTAAGGCTGTGAAGACTAACGCCAGATTGCTGTTGGTGGGTAAATTGGCAAAGTCAGTCAGTCACAGATATGAGTGGAAGCCGAATCTGATCAACATGTTGAGGCTGACTATGCATTTGATAGTACTAGAGATATCACCCAGGAGAAGACAATAAAGAGATTGCAAAGGTGGCTTGCACAACTTTGAACTGTAACTGATTAAGATAAATGAGGAAAGAGGACAGCTTGACTTGCAGACTCAAGCTGGATTTTGCAAGGCAGGTGGTAGTCAGTAAAAGGATATTTCTCTTCTAAACAGCACCCATGAACTGGAGCCACAATAAAAATGGAAACCTGGGATGCCATTTCTGTCAAGTCCCCTGTCAGAACAGAACTGCATTTGTGCCTGGTTAAATAATATGACTTTTCACACTGAACTAACATCAAAGACAAATTTCAGTCAGATACTTGTTCTTAGTTACTGTAAAAGTGTTGAATGGACTACTGAAGAGGGAAACCATTTCACCTTATTTTCCGTAGTATCTTTCATATATATTTCTATCATTATTTTACTTTGACTCTACTCACTTCAGTAAGGGTTTAGTGAAAGCAGGACTCAGTAGAGACAGAAATATATTTTTCAGAGGGTAGGGAATAAAGAAGCATGAAAACGTAACAAAATCTCAGACAAAGTGTTAGTCTGGAGTCAATAACAGAGAACAGCACAGATATTGCTGAGGAGAGCTGTCAAGCCAACAAGGGTGGATTTAAAGAGAGGAGTCAAGAGGGAGTTACTTACAGATAAAGTACAGAAAGGGTGCAAGTCTCATACTTGCTATCTCATACAGATGGCTAGGGAGATGCATTTATACTAGCTCAAAAAATCTTGAAATTAAGTGAAAATAACTTTTGTATAAATCAGCCAATGTTTTTATTTTTAAACTTGATCAGGACTGGATAGAGAAGAGCGACCCATCTGACCCCCCTTTCCCTGGGGCATTCCCAGGGAAGACTCATGGGAATACCTAGTACAATGTTATTCTAACATTACTACCCAGCCACACTAGCAAAGCTTTTCAGATAAGACCAATATATTCAAATTTCAGTGTGTCCAGTGCCAAGAGAGTACATAAGGCTTTCTCTTCAGTGGGTAGGTTCTGAGCACTTTCTAAAAATCGTATCCCTTCATGGAATTGCATTTGGGCATCTAACAACACCTCAAATCATTAGCCATTTCTGAAAAGCTTAACTTGTGCCATCAAYGAAAACATAGGCTTAGTGTGTTACATTTCAAGATCTGCGCCTCATGCGCGAAGATCTGGCCATACCTCTTCTTCTGAGCTCCYTGAGTTTCTTTCTTTAATGTCAGGCCTTCTTCCTACATGGTATTCAACAGTCCTCCCAGGTCTGGGCTGGGGTAAAGCCCCAGACTTACAATGATTTGTGCCTCTACCCAGTTTACTCTGGTCAGCAATTGAATTCTGGTCCATGTAATTTTTTGTTTGGGAACCTGTGACCAGTGAGATGTTTCATGGCTAAAGATCCTCCTTAAACCAAAGTACTGCTTATTGAGAGGTARAAACAACTGTGTTAGAAAGGCATATTTCCAGATAGCAAGTCCTAAGTGAATTTTTTGTSTTCCCTGATGAATTATCACCCCAGMGATACAYGGGTTTTCTTCAGACAAACCTCTGTGTTTATGTGCCATAGTTTCAGTGTGGTCGACCTAAACAACTGCCTTCCCYCTTCTGAGAGAGGGTGACCTTTTAGGCAAATCAGACTCCTTTCATTTTCTTTTCCTCTTTAACCTTTTTCTGTCCTAGAGTCCTTCATATCATCCTGAGTAAAGGAGAATAGTAAAATGGTCATTGTGAGCCATCCTTACCGTTTCTTTTCCAACATATYTCCAATTACCTTGAACACAATATACTGTACTGCAAAAAAACTTGTAACAGATATTGATAAATACTACAAAGCACCTCTAGATCTCTCAGTTCTCTCAGCTTTGTTATCTACAAGCAAGCTTCTATGCAAATATGGCACATTTCTGCACTGAATTTTAGTTCAGAAAGTAGCTTCACCGCTATTAGCAAAATGAAAACCAAAAAACATCCGGCATCCAAATTTGCCAGATGCTATATCCCAAGGATCCAAAATCATCCTGATGATGATAGAATTTTGCAATAACAAAGATTTATAAATCTTGTTAGATGAGCAGTTTTATTTTTTTTTAGCATATCAGAGCCAGCAAATTATTAAATACCAAGATGCTCTAATTTATGCCATGTTTATATGTATCATCTTACTGAAGTCCTCAGTTCTCATCTGTGGTGACACTAATTTCTGTATGTATTTAATTTCTTTATCAGTGTTTTCTCTGACTCACTGTATCTTCTTTTTTTCCCCATTGGCCTTTTGATTCTCTTCTCTAATTTCATTCCTACTGTTACAGTCTTGACCTGCTTCTTAGTAAAGCTGGCCAATTATCAGAAAAGTTTACTTGACATCATTTGGTCAACCCAGTACAATTTAATCAAACAAATCTAGAAAGAATAATTTACTCAAYTTTTTACCTCTCTCTGGTTGAATCTGAGCAAGTCAACAGGCTTAAAGTTCCTCTTTCTGACCAACACTCACAACAAGATCTGAAAATGCTGAACAGTCCTCTGTTGGCAGCCTAGAAATAAATGCCCAAATGGCTGGAACGTCAATAGCCATGGTATCAGCTGGGAGTGGGGAACAGATGAGGGTGGAGAGCTAGGTAGCATGCCAGCAGATGCTCACCTTGTTGGCCTAATCCATGACCTAAAATCCTACAGTAGCAGCTAGTGTTTATGAGGACACTATCTTGGCCTGGCCTTTGTCAGCAGAAACATCGTGAGACTTTTCCACAAGGCTGTTACAAACTCTGTTCCACACTTCAAGCCTTTCCCAAAAAGCTTACAGCCGTCTTAACAGTAAAGCTACTGACCTTCTTTTTGCAGCTAGGATGGTTTCACTGAAGAACTTGATGCAGTAGTAAGGAAAGGAGAAACAGGGGCAGGAAAGTTGTGAGCTGTTTGTTGAAGCAATGCACATGCTCTTGAAGAAACACATTATAAGCAGCTTTCTGGGAAGGAGATAAATCTATTTCCAAATCAATAAGAGACGTGCTGATCAAAATACAGTCTATAGTTGTATGTATGAAATAGACCCATTCACTAAGGGAGCCATCGCCGTTGGCAAAGGATTGGCTTATGTATGGATAGGGAAAAGACAGGCGTAAGAGGAGCTCAGAGAGGGAATAAACGTGACTCACAAGAGAAGTATGCAAACCAGGAATAACCACATAGAAGTTTATCATCAGACCCGGACAAGCAGCATCATGACTGACCTGGCTGAACTTTTAACTCTGGACAACAGAGAAATCCCCAGAATCACAGGGTGTTATTTGATAAGAGTTGACATGGATTACTGACTGGGTGATTAGTGCTGCTCAGAGTGGGTTCTGACTTGTGTCGTTTCGTAACACATACCTGCTTTTGGAGGTGTTCATCATTTGTGACTGTGCACCAGCACAGTTAATTTTCTTTATAGTAGCTAGGATGGGGCTGTGTTTTGCATTTGTGCTGGAAACAGTGTTGATAACACAGGGATGTTTTTGTTATTGCTGAGCAGTGCTTACACAGCGTCAAGGCCTCTTCTGCTTCTCACCCCACCCCACCAGCAAGCAGGCTGGGGGGGCAMAAGAAGTTGGGAGGGGACACAGCTGGGACAGCTGACCCCAACTGACCACAGGGATATTCCACACCATGTGATGTCATGCTCAGCAATATAAAGCCAGGGGAAGAAGGAGGAAGGGGGGAACATCGGAGTGATGGCGTTTGTCTTCCCAAGTAACCGTTATGCGTGATGGAGCCCTGCTTTCCTGGAGATGGCTCAACACCTGCCTGCCGATGGGAAGTAGCAAATGAATTCCTTGTTTTGCTTTGCTTGCATGCACAGCTTTTGCTTTACTTATTAAACTGTCTTTATCTTGACCCACGAGTGTTCTCACTTTTACCCTTCCGATTCTCTCCCTCTTCCCACCAGGGGGTAGTGAGCGAGCGGCTGGGTGGGGCTTAGCTGCCAGCTGGGGTTAAACCACGACAGTGACAAATAGATCTGGGCTGGTGAAGAGCAGCCCCCCATCTCCAGTTCTTACTTCTTCATTTGAAACACTGCTTTGTCTCCCCTTCGCCTTATTGGGATAAGAGACCTGGAATACAGAAACCAGAGGGGAGAAGAAGGGGGAAAGCAAGCTGAGAGTAAGAATAGAGAATATTGATCAGGAAAAAACGTGGAGCAGATGGACTAGGGAAAGCAGCTGAAAAGAGACCGCCCAAAGCAGCAGGCTGTGAGAGCACACCACCCAGCCCTCCTGCTGCCTGCAGACCGCTGCTGCAAAGGCAACGGGA
This sequence comes from Oceanodroma leucorhoa, assembly GCA_030449065.1. Lineage (NCBI taxonomy): Eukaryota > Metazoa > Chordata > Aves > Procellariiformes > Oceanodroma > Oceanodroma leucorhoa. Next base: position 776,912 of record JASVER010000140.1, read on the forward strand.
AGGGTCGGAGCCATCACCCTCCTGCAGCCAGGCTGCACACAGGGCAGTGGCTGCTGTCGGCACTGCTTGCTCTGCTGGCTCCAGCAACGGAGCTGTGCTGCGCATGTGAGAGATTTCAGAGTTACAAAACCACGTAGGCATCATTATGGCTACATTAGAAGAATCCTGTACCCTGTGTTTGTATTTTTAGGAAACAGGAGTGTGCACAGACGTTCGGACTCTTGTGAACGACAGAACAGTGCCAGCAAACGCAGTCCCGTGTGCTCCTTTCAGTCGTTTCTGACTTAATGCTATCGAAGCTCTAACAGAAATGTCAAATCGGTTTCAATCTTAATGCAGATCTCTGCTGAGAAGCTTTGCCATCTTAACTCTGCTGCCTTATAGTATAAGGAGACTCCCCTCAGCATCTCAGCCTCTTAACAAATATCCTCCTCTGGATTCAGATGTGCTGGTGGAAGTGGGAGCTGCCAGATGCTAGTTTTCATCTCGCTCTTTGAGGCTGCCATCCCACGAAGCTGCTGACAAAGCAGACTGTGACTGCTCATTAAAATGCTTAAGGCACTGTCAGCTGGCTTGCCTCAGTCAACAAGTTCAGACCCCACAAATAAAACTTCAGTGTAAAGGGAGATGTTCTCTGACAGTACAGTTCTTCTGTAACTCAAGTTTTATCTTGCGATTAGATGATCCACCATCTCATCTTTTTGAGTAACCAATATATTTGGCTACTAACATGCAGAAGTAACTTTTTATAATTACATTCCCCCAAATACCATACAAATCCATACCTAGCCTTGTAGAATATATGCAGGTCTCTTATTTGTATGTATTTTAAGAGTTGTTATGGTAACTTTACTTTATTCAGTATTATTCAGAGTACCAGTGATATATCATTGTACTAGCAGATGGGGAGGGAACTAATAATGCTTTAAAAAAATTAAATAATTTACACGAGAGCTGTGAGACTACTTCAAAATGCCATTATGAAAATACATTCTAATGAAATTAGTTCAGTCTGGTATTTGAAAGTTTATTTGCTCCCATGAATATTCATACAAGCTGCATTTTTTTTAGCAATAACATTGATTAAAAAATTTAAAATTAATCATGCCAATATGTGTTTGCCCTGAAAGTGTTGTGAATTCTCAAATGACTGTGTTTGCATGAATTTTCACTTCTATAAAACTTACTTGAATCCTTTTCCTTTTTATTATAAGTGTGATTGGATGGTGGAGACAACCAAATGAATACCCTGGGATTTTAAGACGGTAGCAGCACTGCATAAACAGCAAATTATAAGTAAAGAATGCCAAAAGCAAGGCTGGTCTGAGACAGCTAATGAGCAAGCTATGGGTAAGAATATGATCACATAAAATCCTTTTTAACAATGTCAGCCAGCGTATTTTTTAGAAATGAAATCAAATGATTCCTATGGCCAAGTAGCAAACACACAATGAAGGGGCTTATATTAAATTCATTTTTCAGCCACCTATAACTAAAAACTTAAATAGTGCCCATCCCTCTTTTCCTAAAAGATTTTATCCCTGCCTTAGGATGATGAACCTTTTGCTGCAACCTCTGTAGTATGAGCAACAGATTGTCTTAGCGCATTACTAACAGACATCACGAAATGGCTTTTAATAAACTTAATACATTCATGACAAGCTGTTTATAATTCTGACAAAAATCCAGCATTGTATCCTAATATTTGATAAAGCCTTAATTCTTGCAAGCARAATGCCTGAATCTGTATCAATATTAGGTTGCTCCCTTGCTTTGGTCTCAGGGTGACAATTCACACGTGTGTTGTTGCTGCCCCAGGAACTAAAACCAGAGCTGGACAAAACCACAAGCAGGAAAGGATCTGGGATGGGGTCTTTGAAAAGATAAAACAGGGCTTGGTGACCTTATCATTTTCTTTCATACTTTTTCCCATTCCTCCTTTTCTAGAGTTCAAATATAACGGAGTGGATATTCCTCTAGCCCTTTATTGTAGCCAAGATAAATAGCCAGATGATCACCTGCATGGTTGTTAGGTGACCCTTGGCAGCCTGTGGTATAAATGGTTTCCAGAAATGAATATCAAAGAAAGCCCATTCACCAGCAGGTGAAATTCTAACATTATCAGGTTAAAAAATATGCAATCAGGGGAAGAAGAGGGAGGAGCGAAGAGGAAGGGCCATATGTGGTAATGAGGTCCTGAGGGTTAACTGAAGCTTCACCCACAGAAAAGCCACATGAATAATTTTAACCCTTATCTCAGAAGGTGGAGCTAAGAAACTTCTGACCAAGGCAAAAAAAAATGTTTATTTCACTAGAAATTAATAGCTTAAGGAATATGTGTCATTCATTTGAATATATGGAATTGCCTGTTCAAAAGAAAAATCATCACTATTTATTTTCCAGGAAAGTAATTGCTTTCTTAGCACAAAATATATAAATAATACTGGAGGAGAAAGTAGTTCTAGCACAAAGGTTTTACTTCCCCAGCCTTTTCTATAGCCTCAGAGTTACATGTACTCTTACATTAGACTTAAAGAGGAGCTTATATTCTCTTTGGTTTAAGGTGAACGTCTCCCACTGCCACGGCCTGAGTTTGTGTCCTACCTGCTAGCTGTCATACTGGTTGCCTTCTGAAAGAGCGATCTGCTCTCTGCAGCAGCTATACCCAGGGTGGACTGGTAAGGAGATCTCCTATCTACCTGAGCCAGGCACTGACCTGTAGCCTGATAACTAAGGCACTAGATAGGTGTGGGAGCTGTGGAAGTACCTAAGATAGATACATTAAAAAAGGATAGATTAGACAGCAGTAAATTACCCCACAATCACTCATAAATTCTGTAGCAACTTCTTCGTTTTTTACTGTCAGAATCAAACTCTGCTGAATTCTTCCATTTCATGTGTTTTTCCTGTCTGATGCTGTTGATGTGCAAAAAGGAGCCATTCTTTCCAATTCTGTTTATGCGTATAGAAACTAGCATTTAAAACCCTAATGAAAATGGTAATCATAAAAGATGGAAAGTTTCTAAATTTCTGGGATAAATTCAGTAACTAACGGGTTTTACTGAGCACTCACTGGATCTGGTGGTAAAATGTGAGTGAGGAGGAGGAAGGAGCAGGTCTGTCAGTTTTAAACACCAGCACTGTTTAACTCCTGGTGTATGTTCTGTACTAATAGACTAGGATCGCACAGTCAGGTAAAAATATCAAGTGATTGACTTTCTAATTAATCAGTCAGGGAGCTGAAAYACCAGGAAACTGGAATGACTGTTTGCAGCTGGATCCAATTGTTTTTATGTGCAAGGCATCTCAAGATCTTGAAATTGCTTTATTCAAAGCTTTCTCCTCTGGATAATATAGATGAATAATAATAAGAAAATCATGAGGACAGGTGAGCTCAAAACCACCCACTTTGTTTAGAGCAGGGAAGTACCATATATTCCTGCCAGGCTTTTCAGTTAGATRGAGATTTATTATAATGAAGAAATTGAGTCATGTCCTCTGATACTGAACTGTAGGAAAGAGATATTTGAAATTAYGCTGACAAATGCCAAAAAACATTCCCCCGGAACATGCTGGAAAAGTACAGCAGGTAAGATAAGGCAGAAAGCCTCACTGAAGAAATGTCTCTCAATCATATCCATTAACTACTGAAGGGCGTTATGAAATGTGCCTTTYCCATTCCACATAGTGCTCTGAATGTAAAAATAATTATGCAGTAGCACTGAGTGCTGAGCAGATAATGAAGAAGTTTGGACCCCCACCCTCTCGACTGACTTTCATCTGAAAGTCAACTGTATATCTAACGTTTGTATAATGATGTGTCCATTTTAAGCACAGCCAGGGCCTAAAAGCTCATGGACTTCCCACAAGGCACTTTAATTTTCCAGATCAATTAATATAGTCCCTGCCCAACTATCAGCATTGCAGGCTTCATTTAATTTAATTGGCACCAAAGACAAAGAAGAGCCTTAGCTCAGGTGTTTTCTGTCAGTCTTCTCTTATGCAACCAGACAAAAAGGACAGAGCATGGGTGATTTCAGATCAGGTTCRGTTTATTCAAAAGACCGTTACCTGCCAGCTTTCATTTGTGTTTCTTAGCAAGCAGCAACCAGAAACAGGAACAAATATACCTAGAGTAATATCAGCAACACGCTTTGATGCTAAAAAAAAATCTTGTATAGTGTAGAGGAACACATTAGAAATTATCAGAGGGTTGGGTGATGCCTGRCTCTAGTCTGGCAATGGAGGGAATGAAAAAGGATTAAGCGCTCTGGACACTCTTCCGCATCTGGGATGGTTGTGAAAGGGCTACTTAGCTTAGTTTGTTTTTTCCTGCAGGTGTACTCGTAGGGATGGGAACGAATGAAGCACTGGCACAACCGAGCCGTCTGGTTCAGAGATACGGAGATCTGCTGGGGGCCAGCAGAAGGGAAGAGCCCTGCGAAGCATGGGAGAAGTAGGGAGTTTCCAAAAGGCATAGTGCGGCTCCCAGTTTTCTTATTCTGTTAAATCCTCTGCATCTAGCCAGATGTGAGGAAGCCCTCTCACCTCTAACCTGCTCAGGCTGCTTACAGAAACTGGGCTTAGTTCAGAGATTTGGCTCAGTTCATTATTCCTCTGAAAACATGCAAAAAATCTTGGTTTGGATGGTTCTGGTTTGCATTTTGGCATTCAAGCAAGCAGTATTTCAGTATGGTACTGCCACTCACATGCAGCACAACGTAAAGTGACACCTTGCTTCACCAGCAAGCCAAATGATTTCAGTATTCCCTTTTCCACCAACCTGGAAAGACCRAAGCTTGGATGACTCCTCCTCTGGGAAAATAGTGTTATTCTATGTGGGAAGGGAGGGTGGAAACAGCATTTTGAGCCTGTGGAAGAAATTTCTAGAACAGCCTTGAGAGGATTCGCTGTATCCTTAGGAGGAGACACTTTGCTGCTGTAAAAAACTGTGTAAGTTACAATATGTGTCATATTGCCACATAAGCCTTTTGTACCTTCTTGTGGGTGACTCAGTGAAGAACCACTAGTGAGATTCTTCCTGTGAAGTACTTTAAATATAAGCTCATTTTGCTGTGTTTTATACATAGAGTACCTTAATTTAGTCCTAAATGGGTGGGTTATCRTAGCTTATTTAGACCTACATTAGAAAGTCTCAGTATTTCTTCAGTTTTCTACCCCAACTTTCATTTCCTCAAGCAGTCATTTAGCACCCAGACCTGGATGCTGCAGTGGTTTCTAACTGATCCATTGTAAGGCACTCAACACACATTCATGTGAAAATCCCTTAATAGATTCATGCCAGTAAAAGAAACCCCAAACCCAAAGCTGTACCAATGTCATGATGYACAAAGGAATTAATGTGTTATTTTAAGTTAAAAAAACCCAACCCAACAACACTTCTTGCAAGGAACAGATAAAATTACTGAAGTTCTGAAAATTAATTTCCTGTTTAGCAGTGAAATAATTGAAAGACCAAAGTTGCTCCTGAGATTAGAAGGCTGTCTGCAGGTTCTGTCTGTGAACAGATTTCATGCAAAACTCCCTGCAGAGCCAGTTTTTTTGTTACTTAGACAGTTTCCTACCAACAGTGATGTGAATTAATTAATGTGTAATAAATAATAGAATGATTGATATAATCGCCTGAAAGTGGATAGCTATTCTTAAATCATCACAGAGTTACAAACCTCCAAGGTACAAGATTTCTGTATGTGTATCTTTGTGTGTAGAGCTTTGAAAATACTTGTTTCAACACTTCTGGGGTCATCGTCCACCATCTGCCAAACAGTATCTACATCATTCCCACAGGGCTAGGAGGCACTAGTATACATAGGAAAGCTGCCCTACTTCTGCATCCTGTTCCTGTAGGAACAGGAACATCAGTACAACAAGAAATAAGTTCTACAAAGTTAGAAAGGAGAGACATTTTGTTTTTCAGAAACCTCTCCATTTGAAAATCTTCCTGCACTTAGGGCTAATCCATCTGGGATTGCTCCAGGTCCCTTAGACACATCTGTCTGTCTTGCATCTCTGAAAATTACAGTTTTCTGCTTTGGTAGGCCCACTATTTATTATTTGTATTATTACAGGACATGGACCAGGCCTCATTAAGCACTGGGGACAGACAACTTCAGCCAGTGGTTCCCTAGCAAAAGAGCTAGCAAGCCAAGCCAGACGTACAGAAGACATGCAAAGGAATCTCGGTTTCATCTCTGAATTCTTCTGTTTTGGGATGGTGATTTTTGGCACTTACTATATTTTCAACACCTCGTTCTAGGCACCTGACTTAAATGCTGACCTCAGGAAGTACAATTTTTTCTGTATCATTATTGAGGGAAGACAGAAGTTTCTCCAGTGACAATGCAAAGCAGGATCCTAATTTGGGTGTTTGTTTTGCCCTATGGAAGGGAGGCTGTCTCTCTGCACTGAGTATTCAGGAAGACTAAGCAGACCAAATTACGTCATACATATACCTTTCTATCTTCTCTGGGTCTTGGATCCTTAACTATGAAGTAGGAATAATACTCATTTTCCTCACAGAGTGATTGTGAGAATAGACTAGGGGGTGCCTATATACAGTTATGGTAGGACCACCGAAATACACCTAATAAGCTGTCTTTCTCTCTCTCATCATATGTGTATTTGTTTTTCAGCATCTAAAATGAATCCTTTGTTATTGGACATGAAATGTATTATGATTTTAGAAACTGTTCTGCTAAATTCAGGTTTTTTGCTTTCTACAGAAAAAATATTGATGGGTGAAATATTTTTTCTTTCAAAGAGTTGGAGGTTTTAGAAGCAGAAGAAAAATATAGAAGAAATAACATAACTGAATCATTTCAGGTTCCTCGATCATATTTTTTTCTCTGCAAAGCGGACAAGAACTACAAGAATGGATGAAGAATGGAGTTCATCCATATAAGCCAGAAAGTGGAACTGACAATAAATGTGAAAGAAACATATTATGCTCACCAGCCTGTTGAAATCAAGAAGGTGCAGACGGGTATTGCTGAATGAGTACATCCAAAGTCAGGTAAGTATGTGGCTTTAACTACAAGGTCAGACAGAGGATAGCTCTTTAGAGGTCAATCATGTGCCGCTCCATTTTCTCTCTTCAAAATACTTTACTAGTAAAGAGTATGCATCTTGTTACTTCTTTTCTAGTCCTGAAACCTGCTTTATCCTTGCACATTCTTATGCTTGGGTATAGCCTCATTATTTATAGTAAGTGGAGTCCCACGTGGTATGGAGTTTTTACAAGGTGAAGGCCTCCTTTGCCTAAGGAGTATCTTTTTCCTGTGGGTGTTAGCACATCAGTACAAGGCTGGCTAAATCCACTCTCCGTAATTCAGTGTTTTGCCATTGACTTCAAGGGGATGGAGCAAGGCTGCAGTCTGGATATCTGTAAACAGCAGAGATTGAATGAAAGTGCTCATGGTCTTTGCAGATTCAGAACAGGCAGTGTGGTGTTGAGAACAGTAGGGAAAATAATCAAATTTATAGCAAGTAGACATTTAATACATCTGAATGTGCACAATCACTTTTTTTGTAAAGGACCTGAGGTAGCTTCAGAGAAACAGTGAAAACGTCTTTAAAGATCTGCTGGAAGGCTGCATCTAAAAGAGATCTTATGYTGTAAATATTACTTACTCCTAGGTGTTCTTGCTAAGATCTTAGGTCAGATCCTTTTCTAGTGATAACTGGTGTTCAGTAATTTTGTTGTACTTACCCTGCTGAAGATCTAGATACTCACATGGAAAAACAAACAACAGTCTGAAATGACTTGGCATTGGTACTTTACAATTATTGGAGATAAGTGTTTCATATATTATAGACCAGACAGCAAGTCAAATTCTGCTTAGTGCTTTGAATACAGTGCACAGGCCTGGCAAAGGGCACAATCTGATCCTGCACAGCAAGAGTCTGCAATGTACACTTTTAATACATTTATGTGAAGAAAATTACATACTGTGGTCAGAACACATCTGTGAAGCTCTTACACATTCTTCAGAATATATGATGCATATTCTTTATGAAAGGTACAGTTTAACTTTATAAAAAACCCTTTCTCATGCCACTAAAAAAAGTATTTTCAGGAAATGAGCATTTCAGTTTGGTATGATGTGACTAAAAAATGATTAATTCATTTGAGAGATGAAGTCTATGCTAAAAAGGGGRGTAGTGGTGATACAAACAATACCTTGACTTTTGGCCACACAGTTTGTATTCAGCCCACGTCTTCCTCAAATGTGCCTCAATTCTCTTCTCTACCCTTCCTGAAAAAGAAGAGTATTCAAGCATTCCCCCTTTAAATGGCCTCCGTAGAAATAGCTTATCTGCACAATGAATTGCTTAGTATGAGTGACAATTTTTAAAGGCTGGGCACAGCACCTTTCCATGCATTTGTCTAGCACAATCCTTTTTATCAGCACCCTCCAGGCTCCCTCCACTCTCTGTGCAGGGGAGATAACAAATAAAGCAAATTTTTATAAAKAATATTTTCTATTTAACAAACCATGGTATCTATCTGTTGTTAACCTTCTAAGCAATGAGCGAGACAGGGTTACTCTATAGGTGGCGAAATAGCCATTAAGCTGATAAACTAAACTTCACTAGGGTGTTTCAAATTTTCTTTTGTGAGCTGCCCAGGTCAGAGGAGAGGGGGGTTATTTTGAACTTGGAGGTGGATTCTCTTATCTGCTGCCCGCCACTCCCTGTTCCAGCCATAGGTAATATGGTAGGCTTGGGTGTTTCATAAAGCCCACTCATAAAGACATTCTTTCTTAATGTTTTTTTGTGTGTTCCAAGAAAACTTTGGAGTTCAACGTGTCATTCTCTAATAACGATCTTGAACATCTTGAAGAAAAGTGAAGAAGCCCTGTGACTGGGAACTAAACTCATAGAGCCTCTTCCTCCTAGTTTGTAAAAAAATTGTGTGAAAGATAGGCTAAATATCATGTTGCAGGGAATCTGACTACTGTTTTCATTTCCATATGCATATGCATATGCATGTATTTATATGCATAAATAAAATAAATAGCCTACCCAGTCTATTTACGCACAGTACTTTCCAGTTGATCTGTTGTTTTCTCTACTGTTTTGAATGCCTGCARGACTTGTTACTTGAACTCTGACAACTGTCTTCCTAGAGAAGACAGCTTTGCTCCTCATCCCCTCTGGGAGGTAGTTCTTAATTCAAATCAGATTTCCAAAAATAGTGGCAACTTGCTGGAAGGAAGAAAAGTGGCTATTAATCACTGGCAAGAAGAAGAGAGAATATCCTTTGAAGCCCATTTATCCTTTAAGTTACAGAGTAATGCACATTTTATTTAGCAATAATGTGTTTGGGATCTTGAGTTTCTATCAGCGTGTCATAGCTGTATCACCTCCAGGCGTCAGGGGCTGTGAATGGGGATTCAGCTCAATTCATAGTTCAGGCAACTGCTGATGTGAAGTTGTCATAAATCACAACAAACAGTATACGATGTCTGAAGCTAGCCAGTCTACAAAGTGCAATGTCTTCCTCCTTTCACACATAAACATCAACTGACATTAGATTAGCAAGTGTAGAGCAGAGTGAATAATTTATAATGAACAATTAGTCTAATTGTGTCTACTTCCGTTATGAGCTSATTATGAAGCACTGAGATTGGATGTCTGAAATGATTTGTGTATTTCTTCAAAACAAGTTTTCTATGTGAACGTCTTGTGAGTAATTCATTGTGAATAGTTGAATTTCAGAAGTGACGATGGTTGCTAAGTTATATGTCACTGGGATTGTTTGTGTTTCCCTAATTAGATTATTTGCAAGTCCAGACAAAACACAGCGAATTTAAATTATTAGAACTGAAAATGTCATGGCAGTGGAATAAAAGCTGGAAAATATCTGACCATTTGAACTTAATATATTTGGAGTTAAAGCAAAACCATCCAAATCTGGAAAATTAATACAAAAGGGCCATAGACATCATTATATTTACCTTTGTTTTCCAATGAGGAGGTTACTTAATGAAAATCTTTTTATTCTCCCAGGCCTAACAGAACTTCCTTTTACCATCTGCATTTAATTTCTGAGTTGTTCGGGGAGGGGGGGGTTGTCTTCCATTAATTAGCTGTTCACGTGTGGAGTTTGCCGAGCCCAGCCCCAGACAGTGACTTAAAATCCTGGATGAAATGAAATTTAAGTATTTCCACTGACTTCACCAGCACTGTGATTTCATTCTTTGTTCTGAATGCCTTCATACTACAGGAGAATCATATCTGGATCTAGGGTTGAAGTTGCTATGAGAAATATTAAAGATTTCTGAAAATGGGAAAAAAAAGTGAAGTGGGGCGTGACTAAAGGCCAGTGGAAGTGTTGTTAGAGGCCCCTGCGGATGCCCAGTGTCCGGCAATGCCAGTGCTCAGGTGGGAGTCACTGAGTCATGCCTGGATGATCACACAAACCTGTTTGTGACAGGCATCTTTTATCCCACTGAATATATCAGAATTTTACATCTGAGCCTGCATGCTGCTTTATCACCTTTACCTTTGCCTTGCATGGTTTTTCTGCGTGGCTTTCTAAAAACACCCCTCTTTCCTCACCTTGTTATTTCTGCGCTGGCCAGTGGGTCGCACTGTGTCAACTGTGCCCTCGGATTATTGATGAAGGACTTTTTACAAGAATGCTTCTTTTCTGAACTGTTGTAATCATGATAAAGGCCCTTTCTCAGCATTTGGGCGTCCTCCCCCTGTGTAATGTGTCGAATCCATGACCACGAGACTTTCACTTGAAGCGTTTTGATGCACCCACAAACCATCATTTGCCCCTGTACTCGGCACTGGTGAGGCCGCACCTCGAATACTGCGTTCAGTTTTGGGCCCCTCACTACAAGAAGGACATTGAGGTGCTGGARCGTGTCCAGAGACGGGCGACGAGGCTGGTGAAGGGTCTGGAGAACAGGTCTTATGAGGAGCGGCTGAGGGAGCTGGGGTTGTTTAGCCTRGAGAAGAGGAGGCTGAGGGGAGACCTTATCACTCTCTACAACTACCTGAAAGGAGGCTGTAGCGAGGTGGGTGTTGGTCTCTTCTCCCAAGTAACAAGTGATAGGACGAGAGGAAATGGCCTCAAGTTGTGCCAGGGGAGGTTTAGATTGGATATTAGGAAAAATTTTTTCACTGAAAGGGTAGTCAGGCATTGGAACAGGCTGCCCAGGGAAGTGGTGGAGTCACCATCCCTGGAGGTGTTCAAAAAACGTGTGGATGAGGTGCTTCGGGACATGGTTTAGTGGGCATGGGTATTGGGTTGATGGTTGGACTCGATGATCTTAGAGGTCTTTTCCAACCTTAATGATTCTATGATTCTATGATTCTATGATCATGGTCAGCTATTTACTTGTACCACTGAGAGCAGATCACAGTAAGGGGATTTTTCAGCTCACAGGTGTGCTCTGGGCACCCAAGATGCATGGGTATTTTTACCTTAATTATCTGTGCTTTTTTTTTCTTCATTTAGAAATCAAGACCGATAATATTTTCRTATGTCACAGGTGTTCTGTAAAGATCAATTAACTTTTGTGAATCCCAACGTACTGGTGATAAAGGGCATAATATGCTCAGGAAGAAATTAATAGTTCTGTCTTCAGAACAAAGTCTGAATTCCTTGTCAGTGAAAAAGGCTTGCACCAAACATTGCATCATGAAAATAAAATTAAAAAGTGAACAGCTGCTCATTGAGTACTGCGCACTGTTGTACCAAATAAAGCAAACACATACTTTAAAACATATTATCTGGTCATGGTATTAAAAGCAGTGTTGTAGTGCATGAACACCAAAGAAATTAATGGTTTTGCAACCTGAATCATGTTCCTTTGGTGTATCCATGGTGTGTGTAAAGGGTGTTGCCCTGTCTCTCAAAAGGACTGTGTCAGTATAATGAAGTGAAGAAGGGAGGTGGACTGGTCAAGCAAAAGCAACGTTTTTATTTAGTAAGTATTTTATGGGGCTAAGAAGAGGCATGTGAGCAAGGGATGCTGACACTCAATATTTCACTTGGGAAAGAACACAGCATTTAGCACTTTCATGCCCTTCTTTGCTTTGGTCACAGCACTGTAGCAGCGGCATTTCTCAAAAGCTGCAAAATGCTAAGATGGAAGGGAATGGTAATTCACAGCTCCTCACACATGAGGGTTTTGGAAAGAAACATAAAATTTCATGGCATCAGCTGTTCCATCTAGCCTACACCAGACTGATATAACTTAGGTTTCCTTTCCCTCTATATAATATTCTTTTTATGTGTGTTCTGAAACAGTTACTTGAGGGTTATTAGTAGTCAGGTATTTCTCCTATAGATTACTGCTTTGGTCACATCTATCTCTCCAGCTGGTATTCAGAACTTTAAAGCAGAAATTTAGAAGAGGGAATACTGTACCAGACAGAGGTAAAAATCACTAACTCTCCATGTGGTATCCAGAAGGTCTCTGAAATGAACCCTGTTATGTGATTCATATTCTACATTTTAGTTGTTTTGCTTTTTGTGCAAAGTTTCCAACCCCACCATTGCTGCCAGATAGCTAATATTCCAGRTTTGCCTTTACTGGTATGCCTTTCCAGTGTTGCTGGATTCCAAGATCATTAAACATTTGGAACTGAAGGAATTTACAGATAATTTGTGCTTAACGCATGCAAATATTTCTTTTTTCCTTATGGAAGAGAAACAAAAGATCTAATTTATTTATTATTATTGCTGAACTTTTAGTCATTGACTGACTGGCAGTCAGTCATGCAGGCATCCAAATGAACTGTGGTAAAACAGATTTGCAGATCAGGAGTCCCAGGGAGCTTCTGCAAGATCTACAGGAGCACGGAATAATGGATTATGCCCTAAATGAATCCACCATTTTACTACTGGAATTTGGCCCAAGCTGGAATAATCTTACACTCAGGGTGGAGATAACTGTGCTGTAGCCGCATTAGCACTGCTGGGGTGCAGCATGTGCTCACGTGAAATGGGAATATAGCACCTCCCAGGGCTGTTCCAGCCAGCTCTTCTCCAAACATTAGCTCTGGTATGGCATCAGCTCTCCCCATGCAAGAGAGAACTCTCTCTGGGAGTTTCCATGGCCAAGAGGAAATCCCAGCTAGTAAAGAGCACTCTCTGCATCTTCAGTGCAGCCTCTGAAGCCATAAAAACTGTAGCTTTGGCTAGGCAACCACTGTTCTTAGCATCCTTTATGCACTCTTCTCTTCCATGTTGTATATGAACTCAGTTATGCCAGTATCCCAAAAACCAGGAGGTACGTGCAAGGTCCGCTGCCACTCTGCAACATTTCCATTTGTGCTGTGCACATTGCTGCTTGGATGAGGTTCACCTGCGGCTGGGAGTAGGTCTGAGGCTCTTCACCTAGTCAGGGTGCTCACATGGGGAGTTTAATTGGCTTGGGCTTTCTCTGAATCCAGAGGGACAGGTATTTCTCTACCTCTTAACTCACTGGACAAGGGCCATAGTGTGTCTCCACATTTGCCCTAGACATCTCAGTTAAATGCCTCATGCTTGTGGGTATTTAATACGTATGTGCTAGGAAAAAAGATTAATGAACTCTAGTAAAGGCATTAAAACTCCATCATATGTACATTTGTAAACAATTTTTCCTTCCTAAATTTATATGAGAGAAACCTCGGTCCACAATATTTTCTCATTTTACATAGCAAAACTTCGCTGTTGTCATAGTGTAGAATAGGTGAAAAAGACATTGTTTACTAGACTGAACACTTCCACACATTCATACCCATCTGAAATGTTGACCTTTACAATGARAAATTGTGCATTTTGCTTGCAAGCTTTTATTTACTGTTTTAATATTGAAAGTTGGAAAAAGCACAGACATAAACATGGAGCTAAATCTCTTGTCTGGTTATGAAGTACTGTCACCCCGTCCAGGCACTAGAGTCACACCAACACGTACGAGCTGAATGGCTGACTCTCGGGGGGTCTTGGCTTCATTAAACTGCCCTTTCTTTCATTTTCTACACTCATTTCTGATACGTCTTTGTCATTTTAGCATGTAAGCCAGGCTGAGGMTAGTTTCTGCTATCAGCAGCTTGCCCACCTCTATGTCTTTCATAACATTTGTAAGTGGAAAATAATTTTTAAAATTATTCAAGTTGACAGTCTTTCTGCTAATCAAAATTGCATTAAAGTTCATTCCTTTGCACCTTTGGTGCTGGTGGTGTTTCACATTGATAAAAGCTTTGCATATAAACAGGCTTCAAAGTTTAGACACAAGGTGTAAAGGCAGCAGTGCTGGATTCTTCCATGCGGGGGATGGATTTCACTGGCTTTTGAATGCATCCTTGCAGTGTTTGCTTGGGTTATTTTTTTTCTTAGAAACCTTGATTCAATTAGAGAGCTCGAATCCACAGCGCCAATCTGTCTGATCCCTGCATGTAGCTTTGTCCCTGAGCCTCTTTCGCAGGAGTAGATAATTTTTAACAGTGTCCTGCATCTGCATATGATATGTTGCGGCATTTATTCAGTAGGTGTCTGGAGGTGTGGTAAGCAGACTGTGAGCAGCAGCGTATTCATATATGCTTATTCATATACAGCGTTAATGAAGAGGCAGTATAAGGGATCATCACTGAGCCTTCTTTTCCTGTCCAATGCCTACCTAGCCCCTCTTGGAAGGAATTCTTCAACACTGACTGAATATTATTTTAATAGTATGTCATCCTTGAAAAGGCTCTTGGGTCTTGCTGAATGCTCATTTACATTGCTTTAAAYGGTAGTACCTTAAAGACAGGGCTTCCACCAGTGGAAGGATGACATGAGAGAAGATTCATGAGATTACTCGAGCTGTGCTGCAGTGATGTCCAGGGAGCAAGTGGCCCAAGACTCACGGTGTTTTCAAATCTCCTCCACCTCTGAGATTCGTGAAGGTGTCAGCTTTGAAGGTTTTCCTTGACAGCGATATTTTGAAGCTAATAAAAGTTATATGACAGGAAACCAAGTGCAGGATTTGTAGCTTAAACTTACTAATTAGCRTTACCTCCTTTTGCTAGGCAAGATTTTCTGGGTGACAATTCTGTTGAATTTTTACTTCCACCACTTTGATCTCAGATTGTTTCTTCAGAAATGGAAGGTCTTTTCAGGTTTTTTTAGTTGGTTAATGAGGAACTGAAATCCAATGTAGGCAAACACGAAGTTTTGGATAACATCAACAATCGGCAGAAATGTGAGAGTTCAAGAGTTTTTTCTCAGTGCAAATAGATATATCTACCTATGCCGAATGCATAGATATGAAATAGTTTTAAATCARTCCCTTTATTCACCTTGCAAGGCCCTGAATTAGGATCTATGCTTAGGTCCCATGCCGGGTGGAGGTGCATGTTCAGGTCCCAGAGCAGCACAGCTGAATTAACATGGTACTCAGATTAATTAGCCTTACCTCAAAGAGCGTGCACATACTGTAGGTAGAGCAAAAATCCCTCAGCTAGCAATGACTGCCGTAGTTCCCCAGGTGGAGGCAGCCRGATCTTGCCTTTCTTCAGGGCTTCTTAACTGAGACAAGGCACAGCCTAAATGTAGCCAGACTGCCTTCGTGGCACATCGTGATACYTCATCATACAAATGTGTGGCCCTGCACTGTACCGTGTGGAGGTGTTGGTACGCTATGGGGGAGTCCCTGCCTTTCTTGGTCCACATAGCTGTGCCTTCAGCAGGGCTCGTTAGCTTGAGGGCAGCACCGTGCTGCCACGTCCTACACAAAGGGGTGGACTTAGCTGARTTCATGTGTATTCAGGAATTTCTTCCCTGGGGGATGTCTGTAAGGTGTCTGTGGATGAGGTGATCTGCACTTTGTCTCCAGCAGAGAGGTTATCCTTGAGGTACCCAAGACCAGTTCCTCGGAAGCTGCTCGTGTTTGTCATGGGAACCAACACACAGCCTTCGCGTGGATCTTGGCCCAGACTTTGCAGGTTCATGTTATGACTTTCTCATTAATTTCTCATTCCTGTGTTAGCTCTGCATGTAGCCACGAGATCAGATTCCAAACCTGCACGCAGCCATTAGTTCATCACACAAGGCATCACCCAAGATGGTTGAATTTCATAAAAATTAAAGTGTGGTTTAACTTTACTCCTGATTAGGCCTACCAAGCCAAATCTGATATTAAACATAACCTTTACATGCATATCCAAGAACTTTCTGTAGCACTTGTTAACTGCTGAAACTTATKATTTTACAAACCCAGCAGGTAATTCAAGTTGTCAGGAGCTCTCATGGAATCACAGAATCATAGAATCATTTAGGTTGGAAAAGACCATTAGGATCATCGAGTCCAACTGTAAACCTAGCACTGCCAAGTCCACCAAGTCTACACGTCTTTTAAATACCTCCAGGGGTGGTGACTCCACCACTTCCCTGGGCAGCCTGTTCCAATGCTTGACTACCCTTCCGGTGAAGAAATTTTTCCTAATATCCAATCTAAACYTCCCCTGGCGCAACTTGAGGCCATTTCCTCTCGTCCTATCACTTGTCACTTGGGAAAAGAGACCGACACCCACCTCTCTACAGCCTCCTTTCAGGTAGTTGTAGAGAGTGGTAAGGTCTCCCCTCAGCCTCCTCTTCTCCAGGCTAAACAACCCCAGCTCCCTCAGCCGCTCCTCATAAGACCTGTTCTCCAGACCCTTCACCAGCYTCGTTGCCCTTCTCTGGACACGCTCCAGCACCTCAATGTCCTTCTTGTAGTGAGGGGCCCAAAACTGAACRCAGTATTCGAGGTGYGGCCTCACCAGTGCCGAGTACAGGGGCACGATCACCTCCCTACTCCTGCTGGCCACACTATTCCTGACACAGGCCAGGATGCCGTTGGCCTTCTTGGCCACCTGGGCACACTGCCGGCTCATGCTCAGCCATGTTTCAGGAGTCCACTATAACAGTAGCTGTTAGAGAGAAAGTCAGAAAGTGAACATTGCTTTTGAGAGATAATTAAAACTTTTCAGCACCCTTAATAAAATATTCAGGAGAGTCTAAGAGAGATTTAATTTAAATTAAAACTCATTGGCAAACGTTTTAGTAGTAGCCACCTATGACCTGGCTGAGTGCGTCACTRATGTAATGGTGCGTCAGGGGACGTTATCCCCTGGGGCCATTCTGGCAATTGTCTTCTGCACCTTGTTCTGAACATGTTTCCAGTGTCGTTCGGGCAGACGCAGACTCCCTTAGTCAAAACTTGYGCTGATAGAGTTTGTACGAAATGTTGTCTTGTGAAATGGAGACAGCAGGTCGGCACTGCTGCCCGTTCCTCCCTTATGCCGGTGCAGCTGCTGCGCTGCCCGGCTTCCCCATGCTTTGGTGACATCCTCGTCCCCACAAGAGGTGAGCAAAGAGGGGCAAGCGGCACCCAGGACAGTGCCACGGTTGGCATCCCCATCAGTTCCTAAAGCCTATTGTACAAACTCATAGAGGGCAGTTTTAAAGAAATTAATGCTTAAAAATATATTTAAGTAGTAAWTTTTTCAGAGAAATGGGCAGAACAAACATACTTTTTCTGAACAGCAAGAATCAGAAATGTGTCAAATGCAGCCTGTTTTGGAATTCACATGGGTCTTCTCATAAGAATACCTGAGTATTTCCCAATCTCTCCAGAACTAAATCTTAACAAAACCTACAGGAATTAAGAAAGTGTAATTCCTTTTCTACAGATGGGAAACATGGTAGGTTAATTGTAAATTCCCTACAGCAAATGACCTCAAAATCATGCAATAATATTGCATGCAAGTGTTATTTTCACTGATGCCCTTATTACAGCTTGTTTTTGAGCCCAGTGTACCGCAGAGGTACCAGGAAAATAAGGTAATGCACGTGCAGACACAACACACATTTCTGCGTGTAACTTTGCCTGTGTACTTCAAATCCTAGCAGAGAGTCAGGAGAAGAGACCGTTCCTACTGAGGTTGCCAACAAAAGTACCAGGGGGTATCTGCTGGCATTTTCTGATGTCAGTGTGTGTTCAATGGGATGCACTGACATTTCATACTTCCAGGCGGTTTTGTCGGTTTGTGTTTAGGCTGAAGTTGCAGAGCCAGAAATGAAGTCAGTGTTCGCATCTGACTGTAGTTTATTTCTTGGATAAAGTACATTTCTTTCACTTATTTGCTGGAAAGATAAAACAAGCAAGGATCGTTCGGGAATTTTTTTTTCAAGTTGGTTTTATAGCTATCAGGGRCTTTCTTGATGGTAAGATATTGATTTGTGTGACATAAAGGGATAGCCTGCTGCAAAAAACAGCACCATTCTTTCCATGCAAAAGCTAATTTAATATTGATCTTTCACTTACAAAATGCAAGGATAATTCTTTTAGTAAAAACACCTTGCATCAGGGCTCCTGTGGCTTTCCCAATTCAATCTGAATTTCTAAGCACTAAAGAAATCTCATTATTGAGAAGTAAAATAGCAGCTCCCTTGGCAAAAAGGTCATAGAAGTGTGAAATAGCCTTTGTACTGTATTCAGCAGTGGTTCTTGAATATACGCATTACTCATCCGTGAGGCTCATGATGTTTAAATGCCATCTACAACAGTGCTCCTTCTCTGACAGTCATTTTACTTTTTCCCCTTTTTGCCTTTAATAAAGCAAAGATTAAATGGTTTACAAGAGCTATTACTTTGAAAGTCACATTTTCTCCACGTGTCACTTGCAATTATGCAGGGAATATGTATTCTATTAGAATACTCAACTCAGTGGGTTTGGATGTTTAGGTTTCAGCAAGCCCAAAAATGTTTAAACATGGCTCTGAACTTTGAGGTTTTCTCCCTGATACCATGCCAGTCTTCTTAGCTTTCCATCCATCCCCACTTCCCTTACAGCCCAACTCACGCATTTTTATTTTCTTTGGTTCTGTCATTTCTTTCCCTCAATTTCCCCTGATTTGCCTTTTGACCTGTCTCACTTGCCTCATACTGCAATTAGATCTTTCTTTTTTCTGCACTCCAGCAACATCCCACAGTTAGTTTGATCATTAAAATCAGAGGAGTTTAAAGACRCTGCTTTGATTTATTCTCTCAGTCTAATTTGGTTTAGGCTTGTTTTTAAATAAGGATTTGYAGAATGGGTATAAATGGTATTAAACAAGCTTCTTCCAAGGCTTTTAGGTGGTTTTTTTTTCTCTTGAGAAAAAAGAGTGTTGCATAAGCAGTCTAGCATAAGGAGAATCAGAAAGTAAATGGATGGGGAATTCCTGAGAACAGTAGAACAAAGGTATTTAATGGGATGTTACTTTAAAGGAAATCTAGGAAAAAGAGAAGCACYATGGGGATCTATATACCTAAGGAGGCATACCTCACACAATTCATTCTTACATGCTTGCAGTTCTGTACAAAAAGGATTTCACAACTGAAGTATGCACACGGGGAGACCCACTAGCTAGAGTTTATTCAGAGACTCCTGATGGGGAAGAGGAAGGAGYGTGTTATAGAAATGGGTCAGTATTTGTGCACTATGCAGAAATATCYGTTTAAAATATTRGAGAATATCTATTGCATTGGAGGTAGGGCTCGGTAAGGGAGATGGCATGAGTAAAATTGAAAGAAACTATGGAAGYAATGATATGGGGTTTACTGACAAYAAATGTGGTGAATGGAGGTTGGAAATTATGATCAAAAATTTAAATATTTTAGAGARTAAGGAGCTGTTTGAAAAGCCTTGACCTTCAGAATGTGGCAGCCTTGTATTCCTATTCACACTACCTAAGTGTGAGGGGAAAAAAGCATTGAGAAATAACATTTAATCAATAAGGAGAGTCTGTACTGAACCTGTGATAGCATCCACAGTGCAGAATACGATTGCTCCACTGTGCAGAGCGATACTGCAGGCTAAAGCTCTGTAACCAGACAGGTGGCATTTATTATAGGAAGAGAGCCCAAAGGCAGTTCTTTCTTTGGCTTCTGGCTCCCAGAAAAAGTTTGCTCTTCTTTTCTGTGTTGGTCTGACCTGCCTTTTAAGCCACGCATCCTTCACCTGGTAAAAGCCGCCCCTTACAGACATGTCCACAGTAGTCGCCGATGCCTGTGCCAACCCAGCCACCGGAACAGGCTGGGGCAGCAGCTGCCTCTAACCGGTACACACAGATCGTCCTTCTGTTGTGTGTGTCTCGCTCTTTGATGCTATGGAAATACATTAATTTATGCTTTGCTGCTACATCCCAGATGATCATGGTTGTATTTTTAGACAAACAAAATTAAGCGGGGAGGGTATGTGCTCTTGGAGGATGCTGTAGTTCGGCAGTTGATAAAAGGAATTAGAAAATGCTTTTTGCTCTGRGCGTTTACAAGCGTATAAGCTAAGGTGATATACATATAACGGGAGCCTTATTCAGATCCTGCACGCTGAATTCAGCTTCTGTTTCTGCCAGAGACGTCCGAGTGCTTTCCCCCACTCTCTCTCCCCCCCACCCATGTGAACACACACGCACGCACGCACACACACACGCATACACACACCCATACTCRCTCTCTTCCAGGCTCCCACAGATCTTTGAAGGCCTGTGCTTATCTATGGTGGACAGAGCCATCACACTGAGTTGAAAGTAAACCAATTCTGCCACCTGCAAACATTTTCAGTATGTTGCCTTACAGTTTTTACCTTTTGCTGCTCACCGCTGTTCACTGAAGCGTGCACAAGCGCTTACACTTTAAAAGGTGTATTTCTCCTAAGGATGCAGACATATTCAGGAGAAAATGTTGAGTTGTTAGTAATTTGTTATAGGTTTCCCCCTCTGCAAGGGTATTTTTCCAGCAGGAGATAATACAGTGACACCCCTGTCTGCATACTCCTTCCTGAAAAGTCTGTGCAGAGACTGTCTTTGTGTTCGGGAAGAGTGTTGGCATGCTTCRAAATCATGAATAAGGTCACAGCAATTATCCCTGTGGGTCAGGGAGGCTGAACTGGGAAACAACATGCAGATGCCTTCTAGGAAGAGAAGAAAAAAAGTGCCTGGAAGATGGCATTTGAATCCAGTGTCTCCAAACAGGGTGGAGGAAACAGTTTGTTCTCTGGCCTGATAYGGCAAAAAATTTCATTTACATCAAAAGGCTTTTTAACTCTGGGTAAAATTCATGTTTTGTGCTTTGGTTTGCTTTTCTGATTTATAGTGTCAGGCAAGGCCTTGTGTCACCTCCCATTAGTGGGGAGATGAATTAGATGATCTTGTAAGATTTTTTTTTCCCTCGATTTGATTTCTGTTGTGAATACCGTATTTAGGATTTTACAGCAAAAATACTTATCTACAGATAGAGAAAAGCTTTGCCCATGTTCAGTTTTCTTATTTTTACATGGTAGTGAAATCACAGCTTTGTTCTTATGGCACAAAGAGGTGATTTATTAAGTAGCAAAAATAAAGTTTCTGGATGATACTAGTCTTTTTCTCTAAAAAGAGTATAAACGTCTTTTGCCCTTTATAGGCRCTAATAGGGAATATACACATCAAAGGCAATGCAAAACCTGAGTTGTGCAGTTGTTGACATGATGTTCAAATCCCAGCTGACAAACTCCATTTCCTCATTCAGCGGCAATCTCTGACTGGTTTCACTAGCTGGACAGTGACAAAAAGGGGAAAAAAAGCCTGACAATTTCTCCCATAATTGCCACCTGCAATCCCGGAGAGCGGAGGAGGAATGAAAGCCATAAATAGCAAGAAAGATTTGTCAGGCTGTGCAAGATCAGAGCATTGATTCAGCCTTGATTGGACTCCCTACCGCTGTCCTTTCGTTATTTATGTCAGGTTAACCTCTCACTTTCAGCAATGACATCTGTTCCCCATCTACTCATTTCAGGGAACATACTGCGGTTTCCATTTTGTCAGCTGGTTTTCCTTCTTCTGATTACTTTGGAGCAAAGCTGCTGGGGTGGTTTTTATTTAAATAATGCCTAATTCAAAATGAATGTGCTTGCTTTGAGATAGGACATGTGATAAGACTTGGTA
This sequence comes from Oceanodroma leucorhoa, assembly GCA_030449065.1. NCBI lineage: Eukaryota > Metazoa > Chordata > Aves > Procellariiformes > Oceanodroma > Oceanodroma leucorhoa. The sequence continues at coordinate 798,867 of JASVER010000140.1, forward strand.
CATTCCATAAAACCTACCAACAACATTCAAGATGAAATGAAAACTATGAGGACCTAACGGAGAGGTTTACACAAGGCAAAAGTGGAGGAAGGAACAGGCCGAGCATAGGGGTGGAAAATCCCAGGACTGTGGGCAGGTCTGGCTCGTATGAGGAAAAGGTAATCGTCAAATRCCCCGATACAGAGGTGAAGTGTCACCAAAGGGAGCTCTTACCTCAGGTGTGTGAGCAGATGCATACATCCACTTGTCGCTAGAAGTCTGCTTCTATTCGTCCGTGAGTCCAGTACAGTCTGGCAGCTTTGTTTTTGAATTTACACTGGTTGTTTTCAGTTTGAATGGGGTCTGTTTTCAAAGGAAATCTTTGTAAGACAGTTTGGTGATTTTTCTTCTCTCCTCTCCGTTGCATGTTGGTTCTGCAATGCTTCACTTTTGCTTGTACGCAGCAACTCCTGCACAAAACCCCCCACATTTCTTGAGCAACACTGGCAGGGAAGGAACCTTACTGTGCTGCAAACTGTGCTCACAGAAAAGAATTATATATCTTCTACTAGAGATGTTTCTTAGCTTACCTCTRTGCTTATTTACTAAAGAAACTGCTGTGCTGGGATAGCAGAGAKGCATATCCTTGACTCAGATGCCTTCTTTTGCCTCTTTTGCCTCTGTTCCTTTCTGTGTTCCTGAATTGTAAATATAGRCTAGAGCTTCATGCAGAGGTTATGAGCTTGATACAAGAGTCATTTTGTTAAAATCAGTGATTATGAATTATGCAGGAGTCTAGCAGATATCAAGTACTACATTTCTTTAAAAATGCTTGAATCTCTAGTTTTAATCTTGTATTTTTAGAAAGGGTTACTGATATCGAGGCAAAAAAMCAAAAAGAAATAGGTAGTATTTTAAATACGTTTCGACATACAATGCTTGCAGTGCTCTAAATTTAATTCTGGTGTTGATTCTGGCTAAGGTCACTTTACCTCTTTATTCTGGCATCCCCCAGGGCAGGTATTTCATTGCATTTTGTACATGATTTATGTAGTCTACCTATTCAAATTCCTAGCTGCATAGGACAGCGTGTCTCATCTGATGCCAAGTACATTGTTAGCACTTAAAGAACAATAATARTGATTCTACCTTGAAGGAGAAAAGAGCCATATGAGCAAGGTAAGAAACTTAATAATCAGGAAAAGCTTATCTCTGAAAAAATATGAAGCTGCTTCCTTGCCCAGAGAGATCCATAAAAAGCAAGAAAATCTAAAGTAGGTTATTGTATGATCTCCATATAGACTGTTTAACAATCTCCCCCTCCTCCTCGCCCTCCCAGTTTCTTCCCTGGTGGTGTTTGACTTTTCCTCTGTATTTTATTCTAGGTTTTCTACTGTTAGAAACCATTGCTGCTTAGGGAGATTAGCATTACACATGCAAAGACTAAGAAACTTTGTGGAATTTCTCTAACTCTTATCCTGAGACAGGAAGATATTAAAAACAATTACTGCTATGCCATGATATATGTTGTTAAATCAACCAGGCCACACGACTAACTCCCAGACTGAAGGCTTTTAAAATGATCCCTTCCCTTTTGTATGGAAGCTCGTCTTCAAAGTATTCTGCAAATTTTAACTAATCCTCACAACTTCCTTCACAGAAGAGTTTTAACTCTTGTTCAAAGATAGGAGGACTATGGTCCAGAGAAGCAAATTACTGAAAGTCAGAGAAAACAGCTGGAGTCAAAKCTATGCCCGTGACCAGTGGTGCTCTTTCTGCAGTCAGTCATTGGGGCACCTTTGCCAGCAGTTGATCTCAACATGGACAAGGGATTTRGGAATGCCCCACTATCCGCCATTTCTGGATGCTGTATTATCCTGAATGTCTTGAATCTTCATGCTTGGTCCCACGTGCCCCCTGGTTTCAAACATTGTTTTTTGTAGTGTTTTCCAAAATTAGAGAAAGCAAGACACACAGGTCTTGCAGAGTCTTGATCCCCCCCCAATTAAAAAAAGAAAATTATTAATATGTACAACCTGTACAAAGAGATCTTTCCCTTGTATATATTTCCAGTTGAGGGACGTTCTGAATTGAATGACTGTGTTTAATGGCTGCCACTGGATCTACCTGAGTGACTTTATCATACAACATTTCTCTACTGTATTGCCTAAGGCATTAAACATCATTGAATACATGTTAAGAAAAACATATTCAGGCATAATTACACAAAAAGACTTCTGTGGAGGCTTCATATGGATGTGTGTGCGTGTATGCTCATGTACATCTATTTTAAAAGAACATAGTGAGAAGATATGCTTCTACAAAATGTTAAAGATTGTTTTCTGAATTGCCAGAGCACACTTTTTCCCCTGGCTTCTTCAGTTTCTAGTACTCTCAGCTGCTCCTAATTATTTTCCCAATGGAACAGCTGTGTTTATGGGACTCTCTCATACAGTGATGTCTGGATTGCAAAATGCTCAACACATTCGCAAGTAGACAGTCTCCCCGTGACAAAGTCCAAAATAATGTCCAGGCATTTTTGTCCCGTTTAKATCTCCAGTTACCTATTGAAATTAATGGAAGATTAAGTATCAACGTAGAAAACCGGGACTATTTTACCTAGGTACAACTGAAAGAAGCACAGATAAGCCTCAATCAAGAATGAAAACACTCTCTCTTTTCATGACGTTCATATGTTTTGACTGCAGTTCTTCAGACTTACAGTGTAAGAAAAATCTTGACTATATTGGCACAAGTCAGGGATAAATTAATCTCAAAACTRTGGCACCCCATTATCGGCTGTCTTTAGGAATGCCCCACTACCCCCATTTCTGGGATGCTGTATTATCCTCAGKGTCTTGAATTTTCAGCTTGGTCCCAGGTGCCCCCTGGTTTCASTATTGTTTTTGCACTGTTTTCCAAAATTAGAGAAAGCAAGACACACAGGTCTYGCAGAATTTTTATTTGCCCCCGCAAAGTTATAAAAAATTTAAAAAACTACTGCTATTAGATCAATGCTARTATCCGAAATTAGCTTCAKCCCTGTACTGTACACCAATTAGCAAAGACTAAAAGGGGAGCGATAACTAGATATGCCATTATTCTGCCAATCTTTACAATCTCTTTTATGTGGAATTCTACTTCAAAGCACCTTTCTTGTTTGTTACAAGATCACTTACATAAGCAACTAGCAGACATGACTAAAAATAAGTATTTTGTTATTCCTTCGTGTCTGCGTCCTCAGCTACTGAGAATCTCTTGTTCCCATTGGCCCTGGCAGTTCTTCAGACTGACGCTATACAGCTGTCTTCCCTATGTACGCTTTTAGCTTCTTATTTTTATTCATTTATTGCTTTATTTTAAATTTTTTCTCTTGTGCACCTTGCTTTTTCAGTCACCTCCATCACCATTTTTAAGGGGTGAATGGGAGTGCTGGGAGTAGGACTGGACAGGTAGGGGGACCAAAAATTTGGGTTTAAACCACTTCTTTTATTCCTGGTGGTGCTGGCTTTAAATGCAAATTAGGATTACTTTAGGGKAACTCAGACCTAGCTGCTCAATCTACAAAGTTTGTTCTCGCAGCCTGAGAACTTCCTGCTGTAAAAACTATCACTCTGGCTAAGCTGCCTCCCACATTAGCAAGGGACTGGGATTCTAGCTTCCTACTCCTACATAGGGAACTTAATTTTTCTTTCATTTGCAGAGGTGCATATAAGGATTAAGTCCCCTGACGTGAATAGTATTTTGCTGGTGTACGCTACTGTATGCACTGATGCTAGAAGAGAATAAGCCCTGGTAATTCTCCTATTATACGACCTCGTTTTGCTAAAGTATTAGCTGAATCTGGTATGAAACATAGCACTAAAATAAAGGCAAAACATGTATTCTACTAAACCAGATGTTTAGATGGCTGCCAAGAGAGGACCTGAGAAAAACCAAACTTTACAAATATAGGTATGCATATGAAGTATACACACATATTCAAGTGTGATCTTGTCTTTAAGTGTATTACCTTGATATATTTGTTTGTCCTCGAATCCCAACATTGAGATACAAACCTAWCAGAAAAAGCAATTGCTAACAGAATGAACTACTGCAAGTACCGCCTGTCCCTGCTTTCGATGCTCAACCTTAATCTGGAACCTTTTAAAGTGGTCRGGTTATCTGGAAATACTGCACAGTTTAAGTTAATTGTCTATGAGTGCCTCTTCTGTAAATATGTCAGGCATCATAAAGCACTCCCAAGGATTAGTCATGTCAGAGGTGTGAAATTCAATATTCATTGGTGTACTTGCAGGAGGCCCCCACAAGAGCAGTTGTATCTACTTACAGGAACCTGTCATTTATTGGCACCAGCAACATTTTGCAAGAACAAGCAACCTGGAGGAAAAGCAGCCCTTTGTAAGAAGAAATTGCAATGGAATTGATGTTGTGAATAGCATTGCAGGACTCTGACACAATAAATCATTCAACTTCTATGGATGAAAAATGAAACATGAAAGTCTTTCAGTTGGAAATTAGCACTGGTTACAATTTCCAACTGCATGGCTAGCCTCCACCTGTCAGTTGCAGTACKGTATCTTTGCCTAGTGCTGTGTTTAAAAGCTCTTAGCAGAATGCTACCGACCATGACTTGAATTAACAGGGAGAACAAATGAGGTTAACTTTGATAGTTCTTCCTAGTGCATTTTTAAAGCTAGGTTCAGGAAGAGTGTCTACATGACAAACAAAGGCCATGATGTCAAAAAACACATGACCAAACTCATAATTTCCTTTTGTGAAGCCTAGTATCCCAAATGTAGTCCAAGGTCCTGTTGGGGTAGGTGCTCTACAGGAAAGAAGAGATGGTCTCTGCCCTGAATAACATTCAARCTAGAGAAACAGGCTAGAAAAAGAAACAGGAAGAAAGAAACAAGATCAGGTGATTAATCCAGAGTCCTACCCTGGAGTCAATTACAGAGCCACAGCATAATTTTGGTCTTAATTTCCAGACCAGGCTTGCAAACTACTGAAAAGCCTACTTATATTATATTACTTGCAGTAGCTCCTGAACTATATTAGACWCTTTTTTGGAGTCAAGATTCTAATTTACTTCAATTATGCCCCCAAATGGTTCCAGACAAAGGCTTCCAATTAAGTCTGAAATATGTGAGAAAATTTCCCAAGGGGGTGGCAGAGAGGTTGAGGTGTTAATCCAGGTAATATCTGAAAGCAAACCTAAAAGGAATTCTACTTCTTGCTTTGTTTGCRAAATATTAGTTTAGCACTGTGCTTACGCCTAGAAACTCTGAAGAGTTTGGTGACCCTTTATGAACTTCCCAGGCATACACTTCACCATCGCTATTGTCTTTGAGACTACACATATATTAATAGAATGGAGAAAGTTCAAAGTAAATGAAAATGTCTTGTGTTGTAAGGGCTAGGAGGYTTAACAGATCTATGTGAGAAAGAGGTGGGAGTTCCCCTTTAAGTTAATTCAGCACTGAGTGATTGATACTTCCTTTTGAACTGATGATTTCCATCTCTGYTCCAAAGTGCGTGATGCTCTGGGACTCAGAAATCCTTTTCCTTAGCCTGCCAGTGATATGCGCTGTGACCTTGGTCAAATAGTTTCATTTYGCTTTATATATATATTTTTAATGCCTTGACTTTGAAGGACAAAGGTACTATATGAAAGCAAGGTTTTACTACTGCTAGCTAGTTCCACTTCACTAGATCAGCCACAACTAAGAAGAAGAGGAAAGTTAGAAAGAAATTCAGCAGGTGTCTCTTTCTGTGCATCTGCTAAGAATAATTGATCAAAATTCCTTCTGTAACGTCCARTGTAACTCAGTAGCAAACCTAGGACACACTTAAGTATGGGTAGCAGGCAAACCACCAATTTGCAGTTGTTTCTTGTGGGGTAACAGATTTCCTAACAAGTAAGAAAAATGGACAGTGTGAACTTTGMAAGTATATTAGGAGAAAACTAGGAAAATTATATCCCCTCCCCACCAAGAGGTGTGGCAATTTAATTAGTATTTCTCCTAAAATCACTACAAATATTGATGCAATTTCCCAGGAACATCAGCTATTTACATTCCAGATCGTGTCCAGCTACTCTGATTCCATCTAGATCAATTCTGTAAGCTCGTAAAAATATAAATATTGGATTTTAGCCTAATGCTAGAGAAGCATATGGGTCATTAACTSTAATTCAGGCCTTGTAGGGTATTTGCTGGCTCTCCTGAATAAAATCAAAAGCATTTCTCCCTCTCAAAAAGAACTGTTCTATTTTATTCTGCAAGTTTGGGAAGTGGGGGGCAGTCAGTCTTTTTTCAACGTTAATATACATACAGAAGACAGAAACCAAAGAAATTCACCCATAGAGATATGGCCTTTCCTTGCTCAGTATACTTTTAAAAAAAGAAATCAGCAATAATGGTCAGAAGCAGCAAAGTCATTATTTATTACTTGTTGTGCAGTTAAACCTTGGGAGCCTGTATCAGGACTAGGTACACGATTGCATGCTTGGGATTTGCCGTGTATCCCCCTAACCCTGCTGGGAAGAATATGCGTGGGGTTTTTTTTTCTCGTGTGACTTTCTTAAGGGTCTGTCAGTCAGGTTCCTCAGGATTCTAGGAAGTTTGGTAGGTGTCTCTAAAATCTCCCCTGTTAATAAATAGTCCCAGAGATGACTTTTAAGGAGGAATGGCTGCGTGTTTTATGGTATTATGATTTTTTTTCAGGGAATGTTAGGAAACGAGAGCTTTCCTGTARCTCAGGAAGTTGTTTGTCATTTTTATTTCCTGAGCAATCTCGGTTCTTCAGCTGCCTTTTAAAATATCGGCAGCCCATGCGTCTGAGCCACCCTTCTGTTTTTAACAGGATTATGCTCCCAAGGCATGAATAACTTACAAAAATGACAAAAGCATTTCAAAATTATTTAAGAGAAGGTGTAATAAAACTGTCTCACATTCTGAAAATATCTCCCCCCCTGCCTCTGGGAAGGAAGCTGTCAACAGCGTTTMATGCTGCCGCAGTGTCCATGCAGACAGAAGAACCTCGAGGTACTTTGCTGCTGACGGTTTAGCACGGTGCCCGATTTATCGCCCCGGGGTCTCTGATGGTCTGCAGGAGGCAGGCAATGGACGCCCTGAGTGGGTGTGGGTGTGGGTCTGAGACTCTGCCCTGCCGCCAGCTTAGCCCTGCACCCGCAGCGTGCCCGCTTGTCAGAGCTTTAACCCTCCTGTCCTTGGTAAGGTTTGGGGGAGMTGATGTGCTACTGCTGAGTAGGTTGGGGAAATATGGTAGCTATTTTTTTCTGTTTCTTCTGCCTTTCTGAGCATGCAGAATGAGAACAGACTGAATGGAAGGAGGAGACACGGGAGGTCTAGGTGTTCAGGTCTTCAACATTTCCTAACACCTGCAGGAGAAATTTCTCCCACAAATCAATGCAGCCACTAACTCAGAGGCTGCCMTGAAACCGTTAATCTGTGGCAGAAGCTTTGACGGTACRTTTACACTTTGCACTGTTAAAAATTAATACCATACTCCAAATRATGACTGTGGACCACACACTGAGGGAATGAAGTGATGAGCAGAACRACAGGCATGAAGCATCTATTTCCTGAYTATTTTTTATTACACTTAAGAGAAAACCAAGCCAATGTAGGTGTAATCTGTTTTACCTTTTTTAGTGACTAATGATTTATCAGCCAGGTAGGTCTGTACTTGAGTACAACTTAATTTCTTTACTGATGTTAATATTATTTATAAGGGCACTCACACATCCTTGGAAAATTATTTGGGTCAGCTGAAAAATTAATTTTGGTCGAACCGCTTTCCAAATTACAAAAGTCATAATAGAAGCGATCTGAAGCAGAGGCTTTGCTCACAGTTTTGTCTTAAGTGATGTGGTGCCATAAATACTGTTTTATACTTCATTAGCAGGCAATTAATAATGCATGGTAGACATGGTGTCTCCTGTTGGAGTTCAGCTCTGAAATTAAGCGTTTCATTTCATTTAGTTTGTCAGCTTCTGTGAAAATGTAAAGGATTAGGACYCCTCCAAATTCTGGTGCTCGCACCTTTAAAAAAAATAGATCTCAGGCTTCATGGTGCATGGAAAAACCATACTCTATAAGTTTCTCTTTCAATACTTTCAAAACCAGATTTTTCATCTCTTGACTGAATGCCTTGACTCAGCCTTTTAAAATCAAAGGGCAGAACTATCTGCCAGTGTGTGTCCCAGGCAGCAGTATTAAYTTCAGGGATTCTAAATCCCGAAAGAATATCCTTACAGCTGAACATGAAGTAAAAAAACATACCAGAAAGATTAAGAAGAATTTAGCGATTAGTGCAGCAGGAGACAACATGCGAGAAAACAAGTAGCTACTCCTGACTTTATGCGCCAGCATAAGGTACAGATTAAAGAAGATAAACATTTTTGCTTACATTTAAAATGCCTAAGGTTTTCACACATTGTGGTCATAAGTGTGCTGTTAGTGTCAAGAGAGACAATTACATGGTGATCGGTAGGTAGTAACCAGGTTATATACACAAAACCATGGTATTCTAGTGAAAAGAATGACTGTATCTTTCTTTATTAGTGGTATAAAAAAACCACAAAGTCCCACAACTATTTAATTCTTCCATGTCAGAGTGTGGGAATGAAACTGGTTGCAGCAGAACGAGAGAGTGCTCTTTTCATTAACCCATCTAATTTCAGTGAGAATAAAGCTGTCCATGCTACCAGAAGGGTACAAAATGAGAAGTCAAGAAAAATAATGTAGTAGCTCGGTCAGTCTCTTTTCCTCTTCTTTAAATTCTGAAATTGCATATCTGTGGTGCGCTTAAAGAGAATATAGATAGGTGCATATTTTGTATATTTACAAAAAGAAGCTAAAACAGACGAAACCACTGTGTGTGAGAGCTCATTCTGATAYCAGAACACATGTAAAATGTTTTTGATACAGGTGGGGCTAACAGTCTAATATTAAGGTGACTCTTTCCATTAACATGTTGTTTCCAATTGTTTAAAAACTTAGAACATTTTGACTATTTGTGCCAAAATCGTCAGCTTGGACTAAATTTATGTGCAGGGGAAGGAAAGGATGAGAACACAGAACATTTCAACCAAAATTATTGATCTCTTTCCGAGAAAAATGTTGTTTCAGTCAAGGAATTGAGAGATTCCTTCTAGTCCTTCTAGGGACTAAGCACATACAATTTTTCTGTGATAGATGGTTACAAGTAATGATACAATGTGACGTTTTTCTTTGTGCAAGCACTGTCCTAGTCAACCAAGTCATAAATCCTTAAGCAACCATACTTTGTGCATGCTTGGTAARGGACTTCGTTAATTTTAGGAGCTCCACTTCTACAAATCAAAAGTTTCTGGCTCCTGCAAGCATGTTCAAGACCTGGGTGAGCTCTGCTCCGCATGTACCGTCCTCACAGACTGACTGCAAGGGACCAGCGGCAGGTATCTGGGCAGGTGACTCCAAACCAAGGAGAAGCCAAACACAGAATCAGGAACCCTGGCACCTGCTAAGTSCTCCTGAGGTATGGTCACCGTGCACAAAAGTCTGCATTAAACTTAGGCAAAGCTGCCTTGCTAGCATCCGTTGTTTGTGTGATTACAGTTACTGAGCAGTATCGCTCGGGAAAGCGCTAATCATTTGTAAGTACCGGTTAAATATGGGTAGCGTCTGCACTTCTCATCTGTCTCATCCGTTAGCAGACAGCTGACTGAGCGGAGACAGTCACTGATCGTACAGCTGACGGAGGTGAGGGAGAGAGATGTTGCACTGACACGCATGGACAGAGCGCTAGTTTTTTCTTTAAAAAAAGCAACAAACCACCTGTAACCTTTTGAGTAGAGCAGTGCTCACATGGGAAATCTAACCTCTTGAGCAGGRTGGTGGGTCACTGCCCAGGCAGTGACAAGGGTCTCGGGTGCAGCGATCCCCGCAGCAGATCTTCAGCTGGGCTTGGTTAGACCCCTGACCCGTGGAGTACTTACACCAAGCTGTCCCACTGTCCTCTGTGACCACCCCAGCACAYGCATGGCCCATGGCTGCCCATCTTCTTAAAAAAGGTACAAAACATGTCCTAACTGCCTCACATGGGTACAAAATCCTGTCCTGTGCAGCTGTTTCTGCATCTTTTCTCTTGACTATGTGCAAGTATTTTATCTGTGTACATTGTGGTGGGTATTGCTGCAGGAACCACCAAAGGGGGAAGCCACTGGGACAGGACAAATCCTTTACCCAGCACAGGAACCACCCAGGCATGCAAACAGTGCTGATGGCCACCCTGGGGAGTCTGCAGAACTGCCCCAAACTCTCACCTGGAGAGCTAAAACATTTCAGTGCATTTTGGTGTCAGGGCCCTGTGGGCTTTAACAGGTCTTAATGGCCTTAATAGACCTGACCAGCTTCACCTGGGACCTCTGCCCACACCCATGGGCCCAGAAGCCCTATTTAAGCTCCGCCCTGGGCCCTCTGCCTTAGCCTGAGTGTTGCTGTAGGTGTGCTTGTCTCCAGTACTGTTCTCCTGGATGGACCTTATGCCTCTGCTGTGGGTGGTGTGTCTTCTGGATGGACCCCTTATGTGGACTTGTCTCCAGTCTTGTTTCTGGACCCATCTCCTTTGCTTCTGGCTGGGCTCCCTGGATCTGCTTCATCCCCTTGCAGTGCCTGGGGCTATCRGCAGACCCTGTTACCAGCACCYAGCTCTGGCTGTTGTCTTCAGCCTCTGTAGGACTGTGCCTATCAGTGAGGGCTCAGCCTGTCCTGGGRCTGCCTGTGGCTGCTGGCTTGCCTCCCCTTGGGGAACAGCTCACCAGTTCTGTCCTGATGCCTGCAAAGGTAAGCCTAAACGTGTGACTGCTAGTCTTGAGCTATGTGTTAGCAATGCAAAGCCCTACAGATGCTTTGTAGTTTTGGTGCTTTGGTAGTTGTTTGATAACTTAAAGTGGCTGATAAGTGTTTGTGAGGCTTCACATGGTACAAAGGCAGATGTGTGTCATGGAGTTTGTTGTCAATTCTCAGTCTCTCTATCAGTGCAACTATGTTTGTGTAAGATGAAAATGAGGATATGTGGAGTAGACTACCTTTAGACAAACCTCTTAATTAGAAAGGGAGAMATTTCTCCTGCTGTATTCTCATGCTACTGACTCCATGAAGCAGCACAGATTGCAAGCATAGGTGAGGACTTGGATCTGGGCTAGTACATGGCATGTCAGTGTACCTGGATGACTTTCTTCACCCCTGAACCTTGGTGGTCAGTGCAGGGGAGAAAGCCATGAGCTGGGTGCTGAGGAATGCAGCTGGCACCTGGAGTAGAAGCTGTGGTTTGAGGCAGTAAGCACACTGGAGAGCCAGCAAGAACTGAAATTGCTATGGGAAGAGGCAGGCACAAGATCAAAGCTAGGGAGCAGGCTGCTGGGACTTGCTGAACATGGATCCTGCAATGAGGAACTGCTGTGTAGGTAGGAGTCCAGACCAGTGTGGAGAAAGGCAATGGGGAAGATCAGGGATTGCTCAAGAAAGCATGGAAGGTGAAAACTAGGAGTAGGCAAGAATGAAGCCTCAAGAAGAGGTGGGAGCGGAAGACCAAGTGTGTTTATAGGAGAAGAGGTGCAAGCTCTAGTTTTTTGAGGTAGCTGGTACTGAAAAAGTACTGTCTGTCTCAGGTTGGACTTCTAAATTTATCTGTTCTTCAGCGCTCTATATGAAGCCTGTGGTTAAAATTACTTTTGCAGGGATTTTGTGAAATCAAATTAATATCTGCCGAGTCTTTGGAAGAGCTTTTCAGGAAATGATTCAATCCTGTGCAATAAATAAATCCCAATCTGTTAATTCAATGAGGGGAAAAATATTCTGGATGGTTGCTCACCTATTAAGCACCAGCCATCCACTATGCTCAGAGTCTTGGGGATCCCCTGGAAGAAASTGTACCTGCTGTCTCACAAATAACTGGGCACAAAGGAACCACATTAAATTTATGTATGTAACACTTATTCTGGAGTGTTCCTTAACCTGAGTGCTTCTTCAAAGTATCCAATTCAAAAGGATATGAGCCTCAACAAAGCTCCTAGATTCTGAATGTCCCAAAATTATGACCAAGTATAAATCCACCTTCAGCTGCTCCTTTTGATATGCATTCCCCCAGCTGYTATTCCCTGAAAATCTAAGCCTGAAGTATTCAGGTGGCACACTAATCCAATCAATACTGGCCTGATTTTCTGGTTCACTGAACCTGCTGCAGATGAGTGGGAAATGAAGACTTGAACATTCAGCTGTTCAGAGTACCACATGTTAGAGCACCCAGCTCTTCCATGCTCCTTCCTAGTGGAAGTACCTGTGCCAGGTAGGTGCTCAGGCTTTTCCATGGGATCCTTGCCCCATAGCAAAGGGGGAGGCTGCTTAATCTAACTGTGAAATAAATGCTAAGGGAGATGACTGTTGCTTCAGTGACATGCAATAGGCCTTTGCATCTTCTTTTAGTCCTGTAATTATTTTCTGAAGTGATTCCTTGGCTGAAGATYGGCTATGTATTGCCAGCCTGTTGCTAAAATGTCAGCTGCAAGGAAGGATGGAGACTTATGGTGTGAAAGAGTTATGGCTGAGATCTTCTAGGGTAGATGTCAAGGGCTGTTTCTGGACATGCCCTTCATCTTCGGGTTGTAAACACTACCAGAATTAGGATCTGTCCCTTTCAAAATTACAGGAAGCAGGTTGGGAGAAACATCAAAGTCTGTCCCCTCATTTTTTCTATTTGAACTACCAAGGACACCTGGGATGGGTTCTTTTGGCTATTAGGCAAGCCAGGAGGACGTGTGGCTTCTTGATRCCATCTTCAGTTGATACATTTGGCAAACCTACCATATCCTTAGACATGGTAAGCAGCCTAGTAAGATGTTTTTCATCTGGGAAAGTACTCAGAGTTGTTGAGTGGATTTCCCAGCTGAAACAATACACACTGCACTTGCACAAGCAGAGCATTTACAGGCAACAAAATATCAGTTGCAGAAGTCTGATCACTGTCTAATATAATGTAAATAAACATTTAGCTGGAAATCTTAATAAGAACAGTGTTGGCTTTTCTGGTGCCTATTCATTTCTCCTCCTCCCTGTTATATTTAGGGTCCTTTATTTGCAGCAGCTGTGTACATGAGTGGTGGATCAAGCATCATAGTTATTTTCAACTGCATGCAGTTCAGCTTCCATAAAAGCAAATGTAGTGGGAATGCATGGCAAACTGTCATGTGTATCTGTTGCCTCTAAATTTTGGTCCTTTACTGTCTACATAATAAATTGCATATCCTGACATAATGGTAAATTAGCTTCAGTTTTACTAAGTGTCTGGCTTATGTGTGGTGTTCCAGAGAACTTTTTCAAAGCAATGAGTGGGCAACTGCCTGTATCTTCTCAGCTGTACATGCTATGTGGCTTTGGGTTTTTGGAAGTGGGAGTTCCTTATAACAGGATTGTTTATGGTGAATAAAGAGACCCACAGCACCAAAGTCTTCAAAAAAAAAAAAAGGGTAGTAAGAAGAACCCAGAATATTGATTTCACTAAGGTAGTAAACAAAAAATCTGAAATCTTCTGAGGACAAGCATTTAGGGAAATATAGGGGCACTGTGCTCTGGTATCTGCTTTTTCTTTTGTAGGCCTTTACTTTTAGATACTGAGCAGGTAGCAGCCCTTTCTGAAACTCAGGGTGGGAAGGGGAGCGATGCGCTTTTAAAACAGCAGCTAGGTGAATACAGTGCTCAGTAAGGACATGGAAGATATGAACTTGATTGCAATTGTAACCTCTGCCTGAGTGAAGTTACACCTGCATCTCTGAGGAGACCTCCTCACCAGCACATCTGCTGGGACTGGCCTGGGACAGCTGTTCTTGTTCMAGTGGCTTTGCAGTGTCACACTTGCTTGCCCTGTAGGCCAGGGTGGAGGCAAGAAAGTGTGTAAACATCTTTCCTGAGAAAGGAATAGAGTGAGAGGGTGGTGAGTTAAAGTTTTCAGGATGAGAAGGGCATCAAACCTGTACAGCTTTTTCCTGGCAGTTGTTCCAAYATGTAGGTGGCTGCTGCTATGTTCTGGGGGGCAAATGAACCTTTGATCACTGAGGTGTTTTAGAAACCTTTGCTCTAAATCTTGAACAGAGGAGCCTRTTGTGTCTCCTATTAACATACAATGTACTGCGTGGCTCAGGGTGCACAGGAGGAATCTTTGGGTCTAATGTGGGTGCTCTGAAGCACCTCCCTGGAGTCAGGGGCAGACCTATGGGCACCCTGGTGACTTAGGTAGAAGCAGTGAACTAGTTCCTTTGGTGCTTTTTTCTTTGCTTCAAGTTTTGTTTGTCACATTTTGACTATTCTCTGTTTCAGTAAGCTATATTTCAGTGGCTTAAATTTCAATGAAGCCAACTTTTGTTGACTTCATATTAAAGCACCTGCTGCTGGGGAGTATGAATTAMACCAAAATGTAAAAAGCAGGAATGTTAATTTGACTCTTGGCTAGATGGAAGGTGATCTTAATGTCTAGGTCCATTTGTTACAGCTGGTAGTACACAGCATGTCATAACCTCTCAAAATACTGTTTAACCAACAACTTTACAATGCATATTCAAACTGGAGAAACCCCAGAAACTCAATATTCATTTTCATAGAAAAATATATAATTTGAACATCGTTCATCCAAGCTTCTGTAGCTGAAAATTAGTTAAGGTTCCTTAAAATATGGTGTCTAAGAAAGCTTTATTATTGGAAGTGACAGGGATGTTTTTAATATGTTATCTCCTGTGGTAATCAGAATATTTTTCTGAAGTTACTGTCTTCTGATTAGAGTTTAAAGAATTTTCTTGCAAACTATTCCTGTTCTGTCTAAATTGAAACTGTGTGATTGTGACAATTGTATCCAAATATCCTTTTGGGGAAAGCAAGAACTTAAACAAAACTAAATCAATGCACTTAAGAAATTTCTATCATTCATTAACTGAATGATTTCAAAACACTGAAATAAAAACTTTCAGAACTTCCTGTTTTGTTTTATTCCCCTCTGGGATTCTGGATGCTTCTGAGYTTCCCTCAAAGCTGAAGAGGGAATCCATGTGGATCTACTTCTGATGTAYCTGTAAAYGTGAGGGTGCACTCTTGGCTCYGAGTTGGAGGATATTTCCCACTGGTSTGGATCAGGCTAGAATTTAACTTCYAACCTTACTTCAAGTGAAAGAGGGTATTTGARGACTRTYCTCTTGTAGAATACTGGGATTTYRAGTTATCTGGTTGTGTTGATAGGCTTGACTATCACAGTTAACAGCCTGATTTCTCCAAAACTGGAGAGTGTTCAGTGATTGCACTTGACAAAGTTGGTATCAGCAATAATGTTTTGACATTTGTCGGTTTGTTTTTGTGGATGAGTTCCTTGACCCCGTTCACAATGTGGCTGCTCAAGCTAAGGCAGGTGCTGTGTTGTGCCAAGGGGTACAAGTAAGATGCATCAAGTGGGAATAACTTCAGTAAGCATTGCCACTGAAAGCTCTTTCTTGAATTAAAAACAGCCTTCAGTTTCACATGAATCTAGAGAACCATCTGGGGCTTGGATCTCCATCTCGTGTGGAATAATTACCAGCTCTCACCAACAATTGGATATTCTCCATTTTGTCAATTTTAAGACATGACATAAGACTCCAGGTGACTTATAAATAACATAATTCCTGTGCAATTTTCAGGATGTCTACAGTATCCAATTTATTATGGATCTCATGTATTTGAATAATAATGCTTCATAATTGCATCATTATATTCACAGAATTTAGTTTACGSGGACGAAAGGGAATTTCTGCCTAATCCTGTTTCTCCTGACTCTTGGCCTGTTAATAATAGCAGGTATATCCTTTTAAGATGAATTGCTGTTCTTCCATCCTTGAAAAATTCCTGTCCCCTCTGCAGGCACAGTTGCTGAACTGCTGTAGTTTACAGCTGATATGCAGGTAAATTTGCCATGACTCCATTTTCCCCRTAGCGTGGTAACTTCTGACACTACAGCAGCTATTTCACAAGAAGAGGTCTCTCTGAAGCCGTGGGAGCAAAGTACTGAGAGTCAAATAGGAAGGACAGTGGTGAAGTAATCCCCATCTGAGAGCCCTCTGATGCAAAGATCACAGCTACTTCATTTTCTAAACTGAATTCTATCTTCTTGGAAGATGTAGGTTGTCATTTTTGTGTTCCCTGATGGGTTGTAATGAGGTGTCTGAATCTGTGTGTGCAGCTACAGTCAGATGAACAGGCTCTGAGGGGAACAGGGATGGGTATTCATGATCAGTAAGGGAAGGTTTCACAGGGAGGAGAACTGTATCTCTCAGTCACACTGCTAGCACAAGACATGACAGGCAGGCTTGAGTGATGTGAGGAGCAGTGGTTGCAGATTTTACTATCAGTAGCTGTCTGTCTAAAGGTAACTGTCCCAAAGTAGGARTAAAAGCAGATAGTGCCACATTTCATCCACCTCATTCATAGCATGGTTKGGAACATTTAAACAAATACTGCAACTATGCTCAGGTGAAAATTGAGGCATAGGTGCACTCCTTCTTTGGCTGCCTGTTACTGGGGCAGAAGATGGCCATGTGTTCTCAGACAGCCACTGTGTGCCATAATGTTCCTCCAAGTGTTACCTTACTACACACATCTCAAAACACCCCTTGCCCTGATAACATGGTCATCTGCACTTTGGTATTTAGTCATCAGTGAAAATCTTCACTTAGGTTTACCCAGCTAGCAGAAATAGTCATTCTCTGCCCAGTTTAATATGCAGTAATGGGCTCTTTGYTTCAAGTTCTGGGATGTCCTTTTTCATTGCAGCAAAGAAATGGGTAACTTGCTATTCTCTGGATTCCTTTTCTGAGCARAGCACTTCACTCTTGCTATTGATCACTATTCCTTTTGAATTATTCTCACTGGACTATTTAAGTTATACCTTAATTTTAATATTACTTGTCTCTTTGCTTCTGCTCTTCTCTTGTGTGTCCTGCTGTTTAGTTTCCTGCCATTTTGGACTTCTGGGAGGTTTTACAGTAGTGCACATCAAATGAGTGGTTTTGCTTACTGCAATGACAACATGGAGCTTTCATCCCCACTCACTAGAACATGTATCTACTGTTAATAAATCCCTGGGCATTTTATGGCCAAAAGTAGTGTCCATGGCCTTAGTTTGTCTGTACTAGCAGATTTTTTTATCTACTTACACTTAGTCCCCATTTTATTTATATCCTTGTACCATGCTCAGTAAAGTGCCTTGCAGAAGCACATTAGGTGATAATGGCTGCCGTTTGTCATGTGGAGATTTTTCTTCCTGCAGAACTCTGTCCTGTTTCTAAAAACTGTCTACGTGTCAGTAGTTTTGTAAATTGTATAAATGGTTAACTTTTTCTTTTGACTAATTCAAACCTAATCCTGGGAACTCTGACTCCAGATACARAAGAACTATAAATGTGTTGCTTTTTCAATTATTTGTAATACTGTGCRTGTTTTAGTATTCACATCCATGGAAATAAGCAGGTGATACATGCTGAAGGATCACAGTTTTTCCTGAACCTTGACCACCTGCTCACACTCCCTTTGAGTTGCATCTCAAGACTATTTGCAGCACTTGAAACCTGTGAACTGTTTTAAAGCAGCTGCCATATTTGTCTGGTTAAAAAAGGCAGCTTCTAAAGTAACACTCCTTCTCTCCATATGTCTCTTTGCTATGATGCCTGAATATTATGCTCAGTTTTCATGTATTTCCTGGGAATCCTCTGAAGCAAAAATGGAAACAGCCTATTGAGAAGGAATAGTGTCCTTGGCTGTATTAAGATAGGGAAATAAATACAGACTATGTGTATACACCTGTATCTGTCCTGCCTTCAGAAGTACCCTTGAAATCAAGTAAGATTACTTCCTTGCAGATGTGTTTGCAAAACTGCAGCTATAGGCAAGAGGTCCTTCCTGCTGAGTTGTGAACTTCATGCATGAAGTCTTACGTAGACTCATGTAGGCCTAAACTGTTGTAGATGGAGGCTTCTGTTTCAGCTTTGTGTGTGTATATATATGCTATGGTAAGATCACAAGGGATAGACATCACATATACATGTTACTCACTTCTGTTGTCTGCCTTTTTTGCACAGAAGTTATTAACCAAACACTGATTTGTCTTGCATGTGTGCATCAACACAARCTTGTTATATTGTGCTAGAGGCTTATTAAGAAGTGACTGCCCTTTAGGTCAGAAGTAAAAACAAACACATGAACCCCTAAGGCTTTATTTCAAATAGCTGCCCTTTCCCCTTCTGYAGAAAAACTATCTAGTGGCTTACTCTGACTCAGATGAATTGGCTATAAGCAATTCCCCTGCATGTGTGGCCTTTTTTACTAAAATGAAAAAAACCCTGAAGCACCTTGCACTCTTAACTAGGTTCCAGATCTGGAAGCAACTGAAGGCATTTGCATTTTGCTTCCTCTCAATGCTATACTTCAGGCCAGCCTATTTCACTTCTTTCTCTAGGGTCACAGAAGGAGGGTTTGTAGACAGATATTGCAATATTAAAGTTTTAGGTAAACAGATCTTGTGATACAACCTTTCTTGTATCTGTTGATTGCCTATCTGTATTCTTTTCATTAGCCTGTATTTGGTTTTACCTCGGCTCTTATTGAGGGGCTGCTTTCTTTGCTGTTGCAGGCTCTGAATTACCCTGAAAGAGATGCAGTTCCTACTCCTACCTCAGACAAAAGAGAAACCTGGAAAATCAGATTTTTTTTTTCCTCTGAAGCTTGCCTAACAGGGTAAAAATGGGAAAGAGGATGGATAAGTCTTTATCTTTGAATGCAGCAGCTAGAAGCCTCAGTGCTAGGAGAAGGAAAAGGAATAATTTTGTTTGGCTTGTGCTGTGCTCGCCTGCTTACCTTCTCCTCCCCATGCTCCAAGGAAAAGCTCTAAGAATGGSACAACTAGCAAAGGGCCTTGCAGGGGAGGGAAAGCTGAAAGTCTCTTGTCTTCCTGGTTTTGGCAGCCCTAGTCCAAAGGATTCCTGCTGTGTGTGAATGCTGTACCATCATACTGCAATTATTTCCTGATTGTCACCTTTCTCCTGACAAGAAAACCTGTGAGAACAAAGAATGCCTGTCCTACCACAGCACTAAATGGTCGGGCTCAAGGTCTGCTTTATGCTTATTAATTAGATCCCTGAGCTAGTAAAGAAGCTTGAAAGCTGGAAGACCCCATTACTTCACTGTCCTGCAGAGGAAAGAATCCCTTGAATCTTTACAAGTCAAGGCCCTTTCCTAGACAAGTACTCAATCTCTGAACATTAAGTGAAAGTAAGATTGACTAACTGTAATTATTGTCAGCAGTGGAAAGCAGAGGATGTCTGTACTGCTTTATACCCTGTGGATATTGGTATTGAAAAAACCCAATGCCCTTTCCCACCAATCCCTTAAATGAAAAGAAGCAGAAAACATGTCTGACTCAACTAAATCTTTAAGATATTAATATTTTATACTTGGTTTGATAGTAAATGTGTAAGATCTATTGCCACAGGGGTCTGACAGAAAGGAAATATTGGCTAAATATGATATGTATAGCAGACAAGGAGAAAATTATTTCTGAAGCAGAAAGGTAGGGGGACTGGTGAGATAGCACAAGAGATTGTAGCTYTTTTGTAGGTTCTTATGGTTTTACAGATCAGTGGTGAGGAACTTCTATTTGGAAGTTTGATCTTTGATTTATTATGTGAGTTTGAGCCTCTAAGTAAACAATATCTTCCCCTAGCAGGGTGTCTTCAGGCCAGAAACTTGGACATGCGGCAGCAGAAGTGCAAAGTAAGTGTAGGGTTAAGCTTTTAGCATGGATGCCCTGCTGAAAGTCAGGTGGAGATTTCACAKTGACTTTTTTGTATATAGGATAAGGCAGGGCTGGCCGAAGCTAATAGCCTACATTGGTACAAAACTGTGGCTTGGAGGGATTTTGGCTCCTTTAGAGATTGAACTAAGCCTCTCCTGACATATTAAGAGAAGGATAACTTGTGTACCTCTGAGGTAAGTAACTTTGTCTCACAAGCCTTGAAACCTGCTAGGTGAGGAATGTCCATCATGGATGCTGCCATCCTGATAGATCTTTACCTGGAAGAGTAGATAAAGCTCTCTTTTTAAGTGGAGAATGCTGTGTTGTTTTCCATGAGATCATACAAAAAAAGTCAGTCATGACCAGAGCTATGGCTGGATATATAATTGTAGCTTTGGTGTTTCATTATTCTGTGAGCTTAATTGGCATCTTTAGAACCTCTCTTGATCTGGAGAAATATAAGTTAAATTTCAAGCCTAAATCTTTTCATTTGTGAGAAGTTATTTTTATGGTGATTAAATGTTATAAGATATATGTGCTATCTACTGTACAGCAAGTGAAGCCCATAAGTTCAGTGAGCATGAAGAGTTTCCTTTATGAAGGAAGATATAGGACTTAATTTATCTAGAATGATTCACAGCCTTTTAGACCAGGATAGTCAACAGACTTGGCAGGTAGCAATAGCAGGGTCTTGGCTGTTTAAATCGGGAGAAATGGTGAATTCAGTGATGTAAAGGGAAGAGTGTGATGTGGATATTCCAGTGACTTACATAGAGCTTTTGTGGAAATTACATGAGAATGTGTAAGAATTGCTGTTGCAATTTTGAAAATCAAAAAATGTGAAGGATATTCTTTCCAAACTTCTGTTTAGTGTAGAAGTGTTTTAAAAATTATGTCCCACTAAAGGCAAAGCTGCTCTGCRCTGTGAGAATTGATGGATTCCAGTTCTGGTACAGTGAACAATTGACAGTGTAAATTTGAAACTGCTTCCACAATAGGTATAATTGTTCAAGGAAAAGTCTGATCTGCATCCAGGAGGRTCTTGCACAGCTGCTGCCATGCTTATCCACTTGATGTTGGTAACTCAATCAGTCTGACAAAAATGTGAAAGAAAGGGGTGTCTGAGGTGGAAAAGGGTCCAATGATTTCCCCTCTAACTCTTGAGGAATGAATTGGAAAGCTTTGAGCTTTGTAGCACCYAAGAAAAGCTGTTACATGATCCCAAAATAACTAAAGGACAAAACTGGGGGAAAAGGCATATATCAGTGACAGGAAAAGGAGTAATGGGTTCCTGTTCAAAATACTGGCAAAATAAGTTTTTATTGAAAGAACAGCTAGAAGGGGGAAAAGTCAAGGAAGAAAAAAGAATATTTGCTGAATGTTTATCTCAAGGTTAGATATATGCTAAAAAAGGAACATTGTACAGGGGCAAATCAAATAATGGATGAGAGTGAACACAGGAAACCTTTACATTTGATCCAGTTCTCCACCTCTGGAGCCGGCATAACCCTGTATTTAGGGAACAGCTACTGACTCCTCAGTAGAGCTGGCTAAGTTGCGTTTCTTCTCTTCCTTGTCAGTTTTGATTTTTGACCTACACTTGGATAGCAATAATGTTCTGCAGAAAGAAGTTTCATAAGACCTTTGCCAGCTCTACTGTTCAGGAAATTTGTTTGRGGGTTAGTGTGTGTTATGTTCTGAGCTCTTGGAAAATGTTTAGTCAATGTAGTCTTGCTATTTAAAATATCAAAAAGCCCAACAGTAAGTTCCAGCTGTCCCATGAGTTATCTTAAACCACAGACTGAATATCAACTTCAGTTGGTTCATCCCTAAAGCCTGCCATCACCTCTAAATACTGGCAGTGTTGCCACATTTTGTTGCTTAATCTCTTTAACTCCCTCCATAAGCCAGGAAGTACAGGCACAGCCCTACAGCGGKCATAATAAAAGCTTTTTCAACCTGTCTTTAACAAATAATGTGTGCCAACCAGTTAAATATATCTTATTCTTGCTACCAACTCATTGAAGCAACCTCTATAAATAAAGCAGTATGTTTTAGGTGGATAGATACCTTTACTAGGAATACAGTAAATATAGATGSCACACTGTCTTGTGGATACAGGAATAGAAATAACATCTTCACCAGTCCTGAGCATTGACAGGAGGTRGTGACAGTTGCAGCATATACCACTTGCTTAATCTGGATTTTCTGAAATTCTTGAATAAACTACCTTACCTTAAGCCTGGTTATTAAAGCTACCATCAGTCTTGATACAGGCAAGAATACTGTGAGAATATGGCTGTGAGTGGATTGAAGCTGGTCAAAAACTAAAACCAGCCTACAGGCAAGCAAAGCTCTCTTCTGGTGSATAGAAGTGGAGAATATAGCCCAGTAAGAAAAACTATACTGGGGTTTCACTGCTTATGTATAAATGTTAGAGCTATAAAGATACCACAGATATCACCTTGATGGGGAAATAAACTCTGTGCATCTGTACACACTAGGAACTTCATAGGTTCCTATTAGGAATGGTAATCGGGAACAAATTTTACATATGTTTCTGCCATGCTGAGGTTAATGTTTCTCCACACACTTACGCCTGAAACTTGTACAAATGCCAATTGGAGAGATAGTAAATGTAAAACACTTGGAGGCAGTCAATTCAAGAAAACTTAAGTGTTCTCTTCTGCTTCTGTCTTGCATCTGAACACCTTAACCTAATGTGTAAGTCAGGATATTTARTGTGAGCAAGTCCTGGGTAAGACCAGCTCAAAATACCTGGAGAAATTTAGATTAAATTGATTTTTTTTTGAGCTTGTTTGCAATATGCTTGTTCTCTTATGGAAGTGAAAAGCTGAAAAATGCCTCTTGGGTTGAACCTRACATTTGACCTTTGGTGCTTGGGCATAAGGGAAGCTTTTTGTTTCACCTTTGAGTGTCCTTACCAAAAGGAAGTGGAACARTGTTCCCATAGTCAGGAGGATGTCCCACATTGTGGGAGGGTTAAGTTCAGCTCTAGTCTCTGCCTGACTGGGAGCAGGGGGTTGAGCAGTGGCATCCACTGGGCTGTAATGCAGGTTGTGGTAGACTATCCCTTGGTCTCCACTGAGGCAGTAGTCCTTACATGTAAAAATTCTCTGAATAGTTATTGAAACAAAAAAAGGAAGTACTTAGTGTTAGTTCCCAGCCCATGGGCTATGTGGGCTTATCTGTAARGGTTTCCATCCCATTCCAGTATTGAACAGAATTATCTGTAGAATTGAGTCCTGAGGAGCACTCAGGTGCTACATCTGGCTGGCAGCCATCTGCAACAGCCCTTTGAGCCCAGCTGTTCAGCCAGTTCTTCGCCCAGCACACCATGTACCTSCTCATCTCAGACAACTTGTCCAGAAGGATACTGTGAGGGACAGTTACCAAAAGCCTTACTAAAATCCAGAGAACTGCCTTCTCTTCAGCCACTAGGTGGGTGACCTTATAGTTAGGGCTCCCTTTGTGARCCCCTGTTGGCTGTGCCTGATGATTGCRTTGTCCTTTAAATGCCTTTCAATAGCACCCRGTATGATTTTATCCATAACTTTTCCATGTACTGCTAGTCTAACRGGTCTGTATTTTCCTGGGTTTTCCCTCATGCTGCTCTTTTAAAATGGAATAATGTTGGTGAGCTGCTAGTCAGCAGGGATCTCTCCAGACTCCCAAGGCTTTTGGTAGATGATAGAGAAGAGTTCTGATGTAACATCTGCTAGCTTCTTTCAGTATTTTGGGATGAATCCCATCAGGCCCCATGGACTTCTGAAGATTCAGTTGATAGAATTTGGGAGCATGCGAGAAGCTTGGGGCATTGTAACCTGGAAGGTAAGGGATACAGGGCTGTGGCYGGTACTTTGGATGTATAGCTTCATAGGTGTATTAACTGGGCAGCTGGTGAATGTAAGCAAAGGTTATACTAAAGGTCTTGCATCATGGGAACACTGGAACCACTGAGCTCTTAATTTCCATGTTTGCTACAAAGAGTGACTTTTGGTTCAGTCAAATGTGGCATGTTTCTCACGGGTCTAACAGCAGTCTAGCTCCTTCTCAGCAGGGCTGACATCGTCAYGCCACTGTGCTGCCAGCATGGGTCTTACCTGCAGCAGTGTGCAGTCCCATATGAGTGAGGAATCTTGGGGGGTATCAGACCCAGCTGCTAATTAGACATCTAATTAGACATCTTCCCTTGCATCTGTCTTCCAGCTATCGGATACAACAGGCAAACTGGGGATTTAGGCTCTGTGAAATCATTCCTAGGCTGTGTATTACAAAAGTGATCATAAATACTGAATAACCCTCCCTGGACTCTGGGAAATAAATATCTGTCAATTAGACAACAGACCCTCTCCTCTGAAAACAGTTGTTCTCCTAACAGTGTGCTCAAGTAACCAATACCATTTGCCATTTAATGTCATGAAAATGAACATTTTGATTTATGTAAAATCCTAAAGCAACAAAAGGAAAGAGAAACCTGTGAGATCTGTGGAAGAGCAATGTCTGGCATGGAGTCAGCTGGCAGCTGGGGAGGAAGAGGGATGTGTTGGCAGGAAGGGCATCTTAGCACCTATTTTTCCCTCAGCTCCCCAACGGTAGCCAATGTGATATGTGCCTCCCCATCACAAGGTAGGGTTGTCTTCACTGCTTCACCATTAATATAGGAACTAGATGTGTGTAGAGATGCTTCCTGCTTTACTGCTTCCTTCTACATCTTGAGATCTCCAGATGATGTAATGTGGATGGACTACCTTAGCCTGTGGATCATGAATGGTGTTATTCTCTCATCTGCCCCTGAGAGTTAAGGATTTCATGCCATCCAGTTTAGCATGTTACCTGTCTATTTTTAAGAAATTTTCATATCTATTTAGGAGAACTTCAGTATGCTAGATGTCTTTATTAAAACAGATATTTCCTTTTACAATTTCTACTTATATTTACATTTATTGAATATACAATAGAATCTGAAAAAATTTACTGCAAGTATTTTGTTTTAAACAAAACATCCTCCTCTGTTTTATCCAGTATAAACAGAATACCATGAGCATGATTCATGAGGTGGAGGATAGTTTTGGTAGGAAATAACAGAACTGMAAATGAGACAACATGGAGTTTTGTTCTCATTTTTGGCAAGACTTTTATGAAAAATTAGGAATATAATTTCAATATCTGACTTGTCTCTAAGATTTTCCTTTGCTGTGGCCAATTGCTTTGGAGTCTTCAAATTATCTTTGAATCATCTGTGTCATGATTACCATCTCAGGTCAATGTGGAAACCAAGTGCATCTTTAAATCAGATTTGTTGAGAGATGGCAAAGGAACAATGTACAAACAGTACTTAGGGCTGTAGGTCCTGGGTCCTGCTCCTGTTAATCCTCCTGCAGTTTCTGTGGTGGAACTGCCTCAGTGGGAAGAGAGAAACCCCCCCTTCTTCCAGAGGCAACATGCTTTGATTCCTCTTCCTTCTCCTGAGAAGGCAGTGAGGCTGTCTGGAGCGAGTGTCCRAACTACGAGGCTGACATGCTGTCACCTCTGGTGCCTCAAGCTGTGTTTAAAAATGTGTTTGTTTTGTAGCTAGAATTGGGTGGAAGGGGATAAGAGGAAAGAAAACAGAAAGTGCTAGCACAGCTGCCCCTAGGCACTTTAGTTATACTGCTGATCAACCTGTAACACTGCTGTTGCTAAAGAGGGAGCAGGGTGTGCACTTCATCCATTAGCAGTCTCATTTATTCAGATACCACAATGGAAGAACCCTTAGGAATATATATGCTGCAGGAAATCTGCTTGCTTAAGGGGATGCTTGTAAATAGAGGCTCTAATTTAACTTAATCACCTGCTTTATGTTCCTAGGAAACCTCTTTCTGATTAAATAGCTAGAAGTGACAGCTGGGACTGTATTTAATTCAAAAGTGACTCTTAGAAGAAATGCTGGTTGTTTACATACAGAAAGTGAGAATTTCARTTTTATTGCTTTAACTTCTAATGAAAGCATCACAAATGACACTGCATGGGGAAAAAACCTTGTGTTTTCCCTTCCTATTACCTGCCATGAAAGAAAACTCTGAAGTTATTTGAAAGCTTGTTTTGGTCTGAATTTTCATTTTGTGCATGGTTCTACTCAGTGCAAAAATGTTTCCAAGGGAATGAGAGCATTCATCTTAAGTCTGCACATAAACTCTGCCACCCCTCTAAGCATACAAAGCCAAAAAACAAACTTGGAAGTCTCACCTTTAAATGAATGGAAGGTTCATCTCCTGTTGCTATGCTTCCTTTAGACCAGAAAGGCCAGGTCTCCTACACTTTGCTATTTGCTTTTATTATGATAGCACTAAAAAACTTTAAACAGAGTCCTGGAAGGTCTCATGGACAAGACAAGGCTGGTGAAGGGTGGATTTTATATGCCTCCTATAGAAGAACTGTGACAAAGAAAACAATTTGCCCAAAGTCTAGCTGGGACCCTGTAAAGAGTTGGAAAATATACCTTGATTGGCCAAGTCCCAGTACAGTGCCTTTATCAGGCCATTATTATCAGCTATCATTAAGGTATATTTCCTGCAAGTTTATACAATTTGTTTCCAGGGGAGCTAAAGCCCTACATGATTCTTGATAGGTGTTCTTAAGTTAGTATAAAAAGGC
Organism: Oceanodroma leucorhoa; assembly: GCA_030449065.1. Classification (NCBI taxonomy): domain Eukaryota; kingdom Metazoa; phylum Chordata; class Aves; order Procellariiformes; genus Oceanodroma; species Oceanodroma leucorhoa. The sequence goes on from JASVER010000140.1 coordinate 825,372, forward strand.
TAGACCCTTGGGATATGGAAAGGTGGATTTAATTGTCCCTTCACAGGGGTTCAAACTGAGTATGGTTTTGAAACTGGGCTTGAGTAGGAAGGGAAGTAATTTCCTGGCTGGTTCACCCAGTTCTGGACAGGAATGGAAGTTAATTCCTTGGAAGACAGAATAAAAGGGGAACTTTCAAGTAGTGGATTTCTTCTACTTTTCCATTTAGTAGAAAGAGTACAACTGCATTTCAAGTAAGAGCAGTTGTTCCTTATTAAAAGCTGCAAGGCCCCTTCATTCTGAAACTCAGTATTATTTTTTTAATGAAAAGATCTTTTAAAAGAAGGCTGTCTGCAAGTGTCCTCCATAAAAATCAGCTTTTCCTTACTTTTTGTCCTTGACTATCTTGAATTCTGTGGTCTGAGATGGAAGAAATTCTTAGCATTCAACTTATCTGTGTATACTCAGTGAAACCTGTCTAAACCAGTCATTTTTTTACAGAAAGAGTGTCAAAAGTCTTGGTTATTGGTAGAGAAGGAATTAACCCTACTGTAGTTAAAAGGTAACAAGCTGCATTTAACAAGTTAGCCACTGTATGCATTGCCACTTCTAACAGGTCAGGTCCACTTCTACTAGCTATTTATTTCAACATTGTCATCAAGCAACATCTTTAACATTTTGGTTCCTTTTAGATGTTGTCACCAACAGTTGGAGTTGATAGGTTTCTTAAAAGAAAAGGCAGGYGTAAGGACAGTCTTGTGTTGTGTTAGACCAAGGCAAAGGCAGACAATGGCATTTAAGTGAGTCTTGTTTTACCTAGTACTGAAAAACTTCGGAGTACAAGCTCTGGGTTTGCTATATAAGTAAAATGACCACAACTGGCATTTTGATAGTAGTATTAAGAATTCATTCATCTGGATTTGTGTTTGGAGGACCCTTYTCTAGTCTGAATACTTATGTAGCACAGGTAATAAAACTTTTTCTAAGGATGCCTGACTCTTACCAAGCCTAGTAAAATTGTGTCCATACTAGAGAACATTGCTTAGAAAATCAGATCCAGCTTTAAGAGTTTTGAGTGCTAGAGCAAGTTTCCTGGCTAGTTAGTGGCTAAATCTAGCCAGGTTCTTATTAGAACAAAGAAGGTTTGGTCTAGAGGATATAAGGACAGTTCATGTAYGCAAATGCACACATAGTAGAGAAGCTGGGATGAGACTGATAGAGTCTTGTTGCTGTGTTGGGAGGGGTGGAAGTGTAGCTTATGGTGATAAGTGGCAGGAACAAGATGATTCCCCAAGGATTAGGGAGAAAAGAATAGGGGCCATGTGCTGTCAGTTTGCCACTGGCTTGCTATTCATTGTAAGTTGGTGTCTTGCAGGTAACAATGCAGAGTTAAGCTGTCAACATACTCGTGTTAGCTCAGAGCTCATGTTTAAAACCACAAAGAGAAAAGTAATCTACTAAAATAAGTGCTTACATATACATGTCTATGATGTGACAGTGTAGTCTAATCAAACCCATATGTTTGAGTTAGCTTTTAGGTTACATTGACATTGTTTATCTTGGGGATTAGATGCACCAAGGATGATGAATCCCAGGAAGGCTCTGGTGAGATAAAGGAGGAGGTGCATCCTTGAAACTAGATAAGAGCTACCAATTAAAGCCCAGCAAGTTCCTCTAGRGGAGTCTGACCTATTCTGACCTATTCTAATTAGCATAGTAAAAACCCCACYCGGGGCAGGAAAGCCCCCTGCCCAACAAAGCCCCTTCCCCACAGAATATGCACAGTAAAAAGAAAGGCCACTGTGACTTTAAGTGAAGAYGAGATGTTGCAAGAACCAATAGAAGTAARGGTGACTAAATGYAAATGTAAAAAGTACTGATAACTGTTGGTTGGAACGTATCAAACGTTTACCGTGTGTTAACTGAGGAGTACTAGCTTTGTGGAGTTGCCACCTAGCACCCATCTCTGCGCAGACATGGAATACACAAATATCTCAGCTCTGTGTGTGGGATTGGCTTATTGCACACTGGGTAATGAAACTCCGCTTGAGGGACAACAACAGACTTCTCATTTTTATGAGAACTTTCAGTGGCTTGTGACTATAGCAGATATAGTCAGAGATTATAGTTGTTATAAATGTTTGCAAATAGAAGCAATACTTTCAGGGAAATTGTCATTTATGAACTAAGACAGGTTTGCACTTAAAAAGATTGCCTGGGAATACATATTCACTGATACTGGATCTGGGTCCCCTACACAGTATGGAAGTATGCATTTGGTCTAGATCAGGGTATTATAATAACCTGAATGTTGACTGAATCCACATTTCTTGCAACACCTATGCCAGCCATATGCTGGCTAAAAATGAGCAGGCAACGCTGGGTACAGCAAAAGGTTTGGGGGGACAAAGATATAGCCATTCAAAAACTCATGATCAGATTGGCCTTGGTAAACTGTTTCTGTTGGTTTGCTTTAACTGGTCCTAGCACTTTTGATCAGGAATAGGTGCTGAAAAASGATTTATTGTCCTATGAACCAGCAGCCTGAATATCTAATATAGCAAAAYTTGGCTAAAAGCAGAAGTTGGCTTATAAACCTTTTACAGCAAGGGAAAAGATCTTCCATATTATATGTAGGTTACATAAAGCTATATACATGCAGGAAGATGCATATAGATTTAGTATGTTTTTCCTTGTATAGGGAAACCTTGGCTTGGAGGTATACTTCACAACTATATTTCTTCAGTATTGCTCTTAATTCCTCACAGTTACAAATATTAGACGAAGAACTTAGTGACGAGGTAGACCCTTGCTGTGGCTTTTTACAATCATACCCAAAAGTGCAACTTCCACTAACCTAGACATGAAAACGTATTCCTGATGAGGAGGGCAATTGTAGTGTGTTATGATAAAATGTTCACTTGCCAAGCAAAATCTCACTCACTAGATTTGAGTTGCATAGATATTCTYAGATATGCACTTAAAAGTGAATTTTTGGGGGTTTTAACTCTGTTCTCAATGGAAGTATTTCTCAACAGCCTTTTCTTTCTGCTTTGTTCATGTCATTTACTTCAAATGTCTTGGCCACATGTAAGCTGCAGAGTGGTTAGGCTGAAAATAGACTACATATTCTTTTCATCAGCTTTATCACCATTTTCAATCTTGTCCTTTAACAACTCTAGGAGTACTGGGATAAAATGAGGCTACCAGTTATGTGATGCAGCCTGCAGGTGGGAGGAAACACTGAAACTCAYGGGACCACCCACTGCAAGATTCTTGAGGACCCTCTACTTTCAGTTGGGAGCAGTTTCTTTCATGTGTGTGTTCATTTATGCTGATCCTCTGCTTAGGCTTTGAGAATGACAGCTTTTCCTCTTTCATGTTTAGCATCAGGCAATTTCATAATCTTCCCCCTGCTTTGCCTCCCCCCTTTTTCTCTGCACATACATACATGTTCATATTGCAGCCTAATGTATTGTCCTTATAGCATTGCCAAAAGGCTTYTGCATGATCCTTTAATGGGATTTTAAAGCAATACTTTGAATCATTGTAGTGGCAGTTTAATGGCTTCAAAATGACAGGGGAAAGGATTTCTATGCATGGTAGCATATAGAAAATGAGAGACTATACAAAAGTGACATAACTTACAGGAATTCCTGTCTAGGCTCTAGAGTTATGAGGAAAGAAAATAAGAAAGAGTTGGAAGAATGGAGTACTTGCCATAGGTAGGGCAATGACCTTAAACTTCAGTAATGTACAGTCTGG